>CM060403.1:136183876-136408876 GCA_030545235.1 Helianthus tuberosus | reverse complement strand
GCTGCACTCTTTCTTCTATCAACTGAGGAAATGCACCTTTCGTTTGAAATGCCCTTGTACTCCTATCTACTTTCAGTCTCTTTGCTTTGCTCGGTCCAAAAAGGATCAGGATCTAATTCTGCCATACGTTGAATTTTCCCCGTTTTCACAGAAAGAATTTGCTGTATACTTTCTGGGGGAAATATGTCATCGAATTGTAAAAACAATCGAAATAGTCTTTTTTGGTCGGGGGCCGGCCACCAGCTCAATAACCTCTAATACTCTCTAAAATGTAGTCTTTCGCTTTGTTGTTGTTGTCTCGGATTGATTAGCAGACAACAGGAGTGTACTTTCGTGATTGCGAATACCCACTCTTAGGGCAGGAAGCCCGTAACCTTATTTGATTCGTAGCTCGTTAAGGGAAATTGTTTCAAGGCGGCTACCATAGAGTCAGACCTTTTACCGATCCTATCTCATCAAAGCCGGGTAACAAAAAGAAGGAACTTTATAATGAAATGAAAGAAAGGTGAAGGAAAAGAAATGGGCTCCTTCGGTTACCGTTCTATCCGTTCTAATCCTGACGGTTTTGAATGCTATTGAGTTTCCCGCTCCTGAATGAGAAGTGGATTTTTTATTCCTACGGTCTTGGCCTGAGAAAAGTGATCTTTGAAACTGAAATCGGCTAAAAAGTAACAGAATAGGCTTTAGAGTAGCTCTTTCCAAATAGGTCGAGTAGCCGCCCTTTATAGTATAGAAATCGAATGAAAAGGAGCTCTCTAGTTGGGATTTACACGCACAGCCTTCTCCTATGAGTCTGCCTATGTTACGCGCCTGCCTTTGATAACCTTTCAGCTGGTTCCCTTCGTCGGCATCATTGAACCTCGTTAGCATTTCTAAAAGAATTGGAGGCTCAAAACGAATGGTCAAAGGAATTGATGATTCGTGTTTAGTCTCCGATCTTCGCCTAGTCTTCGAACCTGCATTGTATAGAGGGGAACAAGCTCAGACATATAGCAAGACTAGAACTCCTATTGCATGCATCGATACCAGACCAGGCAAACTAAAGCTAGCCCACTGCACTTTAGCATAGTGAAAGTCTCTCTTAATTACGCATTAGCTTGAAGTGAAACTTCCGTCTATGTAAGAAAAGTCTTAACCTCCCTTACTTTGTGGGCGCACTGACCAAAGACCTACTCCTGCTTAGCGCACGAGACTCACTTTAGCCTTGCTTATTTCACCTTCGGGTACTAGAAGCATATAGTCTATTAGCTCTCTATAGATTCACTCTTTTTCTTAAAAGAAAGATAGAAGGGCAGCTACAGACTCCGTTCCTTATCGCTTCGTTTGCGATCCTACCCTACTTCGCTAGCTAGACTATCGCAAGTCATTTATACCAAAAGACCTGGCCATCGCCAACCAAGAGGGGGATGAACCTACTTCCAGAGACTACTCGCCTTGAACTCCGTCCCCTGAACTTGACTGCTTATGCAACTACAGTGCTATAAAAAAGAAAAATGGCAGGAGACCACATACCAAGAAAGAAAAAGCTAGGGATGAGCTACTTACTAGCTTAGACCTTTGCGTTTCAATATCAACGATTAGAAGAGGTACGAAGTGAGCCACAAACCATATTTCTGATTATGCTCATTCCATTTGACTGCTAATCACAAATGACATTCAATCTTTCTGCGATAAGAAGATAAATGATTTCATTACCATAGATCCAGATAGCATAAGGGAGGGGGAATTCTTTCTTTTTTTATTTTCTATAATCTATAATAAGGTAAAGTGCTCCACCGGTACACCTTTCTGGTCTTCCTTCTAAGCCAGGATCAATACCAAAAAAAGAAAAATGAAAAGCGCTAAACCAGATCGATCTTTCGGCATAGGAAATCGGACTGTCTTTCTTACTTATACTAAGTTAAGGGAAAAAAAAGAGCTTTCTCCGCGATTCATTGCTTACTTAGCCTTCTCAGTTTAGCATTCTACCAAAAAATCTTCTTTCTCAGGGTCAATCTAGTCCTCTTTGAATTGATCTCGTACTCTAGTAGAGAAATGGAAGTCTTTTTCTAGAAAAGATGAAGACAGGGAATCGGAACTAAATCATTCTTTCTTTGTCGACTATGGACTTTGACGACTCTAGCTTCATCTTAGGGAAAGTCAAAAGAAAAGCATCATTCACATCTTACAGTAATTTCTTAGGGACTCTAGATCATAGACTGGGATCACTCGAGATCGATGGCTATGCACTCGCCGGAATGCAAACATTGGCTTGTTAGATTTTCCTTTGAGCGAGCCGTTGACTACTATTTACAATAGAAATGAAAGTAAGAAAACAGGCATTGAGAAGGGTAGTTTGGGCAACGATCTGGTTTTTTGCTATTGGCACAAGCAGGTCCCTACTATCTAAGAACACTAGCAATGAGATCTCATCTCTCTGACTTAGGTTCCGAAGCTTGTCGCAAAGAAGAGAGGGAAAGAGCGGAAAAGCGGGTTTTACGTCAACAGTTCTTCCTCGTTCCGACAAAGAGTGTGTTTCCTTATTCTTTTTTAGCTTTGAGCTTGGTTCAGATTGGACACGTCCTCACTCGTTCTTTTTTCAAGATCTTTGAGCCTCTTAAGGATGCCGTAGGGATTCTTCTAACAGGTCTGTCCCTGTGCTAATAGACCCACTCCAATCCCGGGAACCTTACCTGAGCTACTAAAATCTTGGAAATCGACTAGCCTTACTTCTTTCGGGGCTCCATCCCTCTTGACTATATAGGTAGGGGCTTAGCTGCTCCTAGTCAGATAAAAGTTCTATGCTGGGGCTCTCGGCAACCCTGAACTATTAAAAACCTGGCCCTTTGATGTGCTTGCCCAGCCTCTTCCACTAGAAAGAGCTTCTTCTCTTAAGGCTTCTTGCCAGTAGTGAGAAAAACCTTGCTTATCTATCTTTAGAAAGAGGATAGATAAAAAGATAACTAGATCAATGTCTTCCGTCTTCGTCTGCTATAACCTTCAAGGAAGATGCAAAAGGCAGAACAGATGATAAGACGATGCATCTTTTCGTCTTCTCGTCAGGATCTATATAGGGGATCAAATGCATTATAACTCCTTCTATCTAGCGCTCTCAAGCTGAGGTAACTCGAAGCTTTGAATGGCTCCTGCCTAGCTTCCATCCAGTGATTAGAGTCTTCTGTTTGCAGTTTTGAATCTTGCTATGAGTGCCTTTACCCTTCTCTAAGAAGCCATAGGACTGTGCTATGAGGGAGGAACCCTTTCTTCTAATGCTTCCTCCTTACTCTTCTAGTATTGGTTTCATGCCGTATTTCACTCAACCAGCCTCAAGTTTTTATTTATATTCCTTCTTACGGTTATATCCTCTTTGATATGTCCTTCAGGTATAGGGGAGTAAGTAAGGTTTTCATTCCTTCCTTTCAATGCTTCCTCCATGCCTCTAGTACTGTAATATGAGGGAAAGCTCTAAGAGGAAGAATTCTAAATCCTATTACATCTATAAGATAGAGAGGTAAAGTCCTTCCTAGGAGAGTGAAGCAACGAAGGCTGGAAGTAAGAACTCTAAACTTTCTCTTTAGGTATCCCCCCTCCGTACCCTGTGTGAAGGAGCTGTAGAATCAGTCCTAGCTATCTGATAATAGCAGCTGGGATCACAGAGAGTAGCCAACCCAGTCCAGTAGCACAGTCCTACAAGCCAACGGTTGCTAACTTTCTTTCAAATAAGATCTGTCCCAGCTGGCATTATTCTTTAAACCACCTTCTCTTGATGTAGAAAAATCCCCTTTATTTGAGGGTAATACAGAATTAGCTCTATCTTATCCAATGGGAAACTTTAGAGTTCATCCTTTAGCTGTCCAGGCAGTGCAGTACTTCCTCTCAAGATATTGGTGTATAGATCCTTCCCAGCCGGACAAGGAGCCTGTGTTACTAATTGGCTTGATAGTTCAAGTAGTAAAGGAGGTCTGTGGTAGTCAAGTATGTCTGTGGCTAGAGGAGAAAAGCAGTGAATCTTAGTACCCTGTAAGCGTGAAGTCAGGCTTTTCTAACTCCTAGTCGGCTAGTAGAAGGATAGAGACTAAAGAAAGTTAGTTTACCCGAAGCAAAGTCAAGAGAGAAAGGTGGTAGCTCTCCATGCAAGCTATTCTAGCAAGTCTTCTGTGGAGGAGGAGTAGCACTAGGCAAGTAACTTATTTCACTAGTTGAGATACACAGATTACTCAAGGTTGTACGAGCTGTAATAGTAGTTGAAAGGACCTTTGAATACACATTGGACCTTGGAAATCACAATCTTAATGGGCCTATACCAGAGAATCTTGCTGACTTGGCTCAACTACAATGCCTAGTTCTTTCTCATAATAATCTATCCGGGTCGATTCCTTCCAAGTCATCTTTGTCTTTTTCTCAGGCTAATATACCTGATCGGAGCTACGCTCAACATCGTGGAGTTTTTGATCTGTCTTACAATAGGTTGTCTGGGACCATACCTGGGGAACTGTGTGGTCGTGGTAGATCTTTTGATAAGCAATAACATGCTTTCTGGATCAATTCCAAGATCACTCTCTCGCCTGACAAATCTTACAACGTTGGATTTATCTGGGAATTTGCTTACTGGTCTCATTCCTCCGGAGTTTGGCGATTCGCTTAAGCTTCAAGGCTTGTATCTGGGAAAGAATCAGCTTTCTGGCACCATCCCTGAAAGGTTGGGGCGTTTGAGCAGTTTGGTAAAGCTGAACTTTACTAGTAATAAGAATTTATCTGGTCCAGTACCAACAAGTTTTGGGAACTTGAAAGGGCTGACTCATTTAGATTTGAGTTCTAATGAGCTCAGTGGTGAGCTTCCTTCATAGCCTTCATAGATAGAGTAGAGAGAAATGGGAGTAAGCCTTTGGTATTCTGTTCTTATTGCTTAGTTCCTGTCTATCTCTATCTATCAAAATAGACCCTCTTTTAAACGAAAAAAGATCAGTCCATATAACTAGATCGGAAAATTCACATACATGAAGGGGTGAGGCTTGAGTCTACTTTCTATTACAAAAGTAGAGTAGAAAGAAGACTCACTACTCAATTCGAAGGCGACACGCCTTGCTGCCTTTACGAGGATTTCCCTTCTTTGCTTCTTTTGTTTGAAATAGGACCGGGCCGGGTAGAATCCGGTTGGAAAGAAAGAAAGAAACCGCCGGAGTGGGGGATTGTCCTGTCCTCCTCACTGACCCCAAAGAAGGTGGCTCTGCCACTAAGCAGGCCGGCAGAGAGGGCACCAAATGCCTAAACAAGACAAGAACCAACTATATGCTTAACACAAACTTTCTGGTCCTCCCTCTAGCACACGGGGATCGGCCCTACGCACCGGGGGTGAAGCGTAGAGGTCACTTTAGCTTGTTGTACCGGAGTGGTTCATCGTCAAAAGAACAACAATGGCTTGTAGCATTTCCTATTGATTTGTCTAGGGGATGGGATGTAAAAGAAGGCTTTATCGTCTAAAGGCAGGGGTGAGCTTTCTCACTATACCTCGCTCTTCTTTTATCCCGCCTGCTTTCTTATCCCTGTTCCGTAAATTTCGTACGTAGACAGTTAGTTGCTCTGACTAGTTTTTTAGTGCAAAAAAGGACCAACGACGACCCTATCCTAAAGGAGAAGAAGGAGTAGGAGCAGAGCGGAGAATCTTTTTTGATTCCAGCCGAGAAGACTAGTAAAAGGAAGGATCAAGAATGTTACATATTTCAGGAGCTAGATCAGTTGCCGATGAACAAGTAAGAATTGCCTCAACAAAAATAGATGGAATTGGGCCTAAAAAAGCCATTCTGGTTCGTTATCGATTAGGTATCAGTGGGAACATAAAGATAAAAGAATTAACTAAGTATCAGATCGACCAAATTGAACAAATGATAGGTCAAGATCATGTTGTTCATTGGGAATTGAAGAGGGGAGAACGAGCAGACATCGAACGATTAATTTCTATTTCTTGTTATCGTGGAATTCGTCATCAAGATGGATCACCCTTACGCGGTCAACGAACTCATACTAATGCTAGGACTTGTCGCAAGCAAATTCGGAAATGAAAGAAGTATACCGAAAGCCTTGGTACTTGTCTGATCAATCACACTGATAGCTTCAATAGTTCACTGAAATTTTATTTGGGGATTTCACCGGTTACTAATCCAGTATCGGTATAGTAGGCCTCCTTGGCCACTCAAAGTGTCAACAATGGATAAATATACCTTTCAATAACCCTACACAATGTTTATACCCTTAAACGAATGAATCATGGATCATACGAAGCTAATTGTGGAAGAAAGTGATAGATTACAAACTACAGGGGTTAAATGTGTCAACATGTTTAAAGTATACCTCTGAGTGACCTTTTAGCGAACCCGAAGCTTTGTAACGATTAATTATACTCACGAGAATAAGTGATGAAAATTTCACAAGGTTTTGATTCCGTATGAGAAAGTTATGCTAACATTCGTATACGAGGGGTTAAAAGCGTCAACGTTGAAATTAAAGGCTTTTCGGGTGATCACAAAGATAACCGAGGACTTAACGATGTTTGATTATGTCATGGAGCCCCAAAAGTCAATTTAGAGGGTTGAAAGTGCAAGAAAAGAAGTTAAAACCAAGTTTGAAAAGGATCAGGGGCCAAAATGTAATAAATGAAAGTTGTGTAACCTTACCCGGCCCTCATACCGGCCGCGTAAGGTCCTTATGGATCCTTACGCGGGCCGCCTAAGCCTGCCAGCATCAGAAAAATCGCACAGGTGTCTGTTCAGCCGGTTTAACCAACTTATAAGCATGGATTTTGATACCAGGGACTTGTTTGATGGTTTATTATGGCCTAGGGACACTTGTAATGCATCAAGGATCATCCATAGACCTTGTTGGCATCATCTTGTGCAATTAAAATCCCTATATAAAGGACTTCATGTTGCAACCATGAACTTGTTCATTTGGAAATACTTCTAACTCATTTTCTGGAGATCCCTAGAGCTCAAGACCACTTCCTAGTGATCATTAGTCGTGCATAGGACCTTGGTAAGTGTCATTAACCTTTCTTAATTCAGTTTTGCCTAGTTTTTTTAGCCTAAAGTCAAACCGTCGTAATTAAGATTTGACTTCGTCATTAATCTTAATTTGTCCAGTCAAATTTCAAATTGAAAGTACCTATGGGTTGGTAATTATGTGGGAAATAAACCCTTAAAAGGGTACCCTCTGATTCCAACTCTAACTAGGTCAATTGTCGGGTCAAAGCTAATTATAAAAAGTCAACAGAAAGCTTATTTTGGCATAAATTTATAATTAACAATGTAGAAGCCATACAACCTGTTTTGTCACTAATATAACTTGGTAATTAATGTAAGAACATGTCTAAACATGTTCAACCCGACAATTTTCAAATTAAGCTCGGTTGGAGCCGAAAGTCGCAAAAGTAAACTTTTGCTTTGACTTTCAGTTCTGACCCATTAGAGCATAGTTTAGAAATTCCTTAGAGCTTTATTAGGACCATGTTGCATGTTAGTATAACCGTCTGTGATTATACAACTTGGTTCTTTAGTTATCCGATTCATATGCATGTTTCCGTTAAATGCTTAAATGTTGACTATTATACCCTTTACACCTTAAAACGTGATTTTTGGAAAAGTAAAAGAATACAAACCTTCATTACTAATTTATAGACTTGTCCCTAAAAATTGACATTAGTTTGAGGTCTAGAATAGGAGTTATGCTCATTAGCGTAAATGAAAAGCCTTTATTAATTAAACGGCATGATTAGCATATAGCCTATCTAAACCCAATTTTTGATACCAAACTTTTTACCCATTGATATCAAAATAATATTTTGGGATTTTTTGAGATTTTTATTTATTTTTAGGCCGAGTATAACATAGAGTTCTAAGCTGATTCGGTAATTGTCGGTTTTGCCCTTTTGACCTATAGAATGAGTTTTACAAATTATTTTGATACCAAACCTTTTTCTACTGATCTAATATGATAAATAAAATATTTTAAGCCTTATGGGATAATAAAAATAACAGCTTTTTGTATAAAACCCGGAAATCGCTTAAAACCGTCTTTTTACGCGTTTTAAACGCATAACATGTATTAAAACCATTTTAAATATATAAGACTTGATACCTACTGATATATTAAGTAAATTTTTATATTCTAACAGTAAGTAAAAGCTTTTAAAGTCAGATTCCAGATTTGACCTTATAAGCTTATGTGAAATTATCAAAATGCCCCTTCGGTGCATAGTTTGGTTATAAATAATAAATTTCACATATATGTAATACCCTACTGATATAACCTATCAAATTAAGTATTTTTACTGATTATATCAGACCTGTAACTCAGATTTATATTAAATCTCTTTTATAACCTTTTAAATGACCAAAATACCCCTTCGGGGCATAATTTGGGTTTAAAATCCGTTTTGGGCATAATAGAAGATATCTTATTGATGTCACAACATATTTGAGGCATATTAACTTAGGAAACTTGCATATAACTCATTTGGTTACCCGTTACGCACTTTTTGCGTTCGGATCGGCTTATGTAACTAGTTTGCATATATTAGCCGAAACGGGTCAAACCATATCATTTTCATCTCAAATTCCAGAATATGTTTAGTTTATCCATATTAAACAAGTATCCAAGCTTATCGGATATAAACCATATTCTAATCCGGTCTTCGCTTAATCATGCGTTTTGAACCATATCTTCCTTTAAAACTAATCGGTCTAAGTTTTGGCTTAATTAAAGACCCGTTAGGAATCTAATAGGTTATTAAAAACCTTCGATACAGATTTAGGAGCCCAGTAAAAGCTACCTGTACTTGCTTGGTGGTATACGGATGGGATAAATTGTATAAATTTGCTCAGGTAAATACTCTTAACTTATTTTCCCTATACGGGCTTGGGATACGGTATTATAATAATACCGCTTGGTCGGGTATGTAGTCATTTAAATCGAATTGTGATTGATGTATTTACATAACCTGTTTTAATCTGTATTATTTGGTGTATGGCCTTTGGGGGTTAAATGACCATATCCCGGATTTCCTTGGCATCATTCAAAGAAATGGCCACGACCTAAGCACGGGGTGTAGACGTACACCTGACTGTTGCATATGTAAAATCTGGTAGTCCACTTAAAGGAATCAACCTTGTGGGTATTATAGGCGTGTCAGTTAATCTAGACCGGCCCTACAAACCGGCCCTGACGGACGACAAATAAGTAAAACTGTATACAAGATTATTTTTAACAATTGTCCCAAGTTACAAAAGATGTTTTGTGCCTTGTGCATTCAAATCAATTTTCTTAAATATTTTCAAAATGAGTCAGTTAATTGTATTTACCAGTGTAAACTGACGTATTTTCCAAAAAGGTTAAGTGCAGGTACTAGACGAAATAGGCTGGCTACTCCTGGCATCATTAATTAAGTCTCGCAAGCATTAGATGCTAAAGTCTGTTGAACAAATATATTATTTATCTTTTTATCGGCCTGTGGATCGGTTTCAACTATTTTGTGATACTTAATATTACAACTTATTCAGTTGAAATAAATCTATCTTTTGCTTCCGCTGTGCATTTAAAATTGTGTTGTTTGACTATGATGATATCAACTACGTCACGATACTCCCCACCGGGCCCACCGGTAATACGTGGAAATATCGGGGTGTGACAAAAATACATATGATAAATGATAAAAGTACCCTAAATACAGAAATTTATATATAAAATAAATGTTTATTAGGAGTTCTGATAGTTCTGTAATTATTTAGAGTTCTGAAATGATCCTCAGCCTATATATATATATATATATATATATATATATATATATATGTACAATAGCTCTTATCGTACAATATGTACGCGCTTATTTCAGCCGTCCGATCTGGTGCGAATTCAATTTTGAACATGTGATTTATGCTGAAAATCCAACATGCGAAATTGCTATAAAAAAAACAACATGCGATTTCATCAAAAAAACTAACATGCGATTTCCAAAATGCTTTTTTATAACATGCGATTTCACTATATCGTACGTATTGTACGTTAAGAGATATTGTATTTTACACTTTTACTATATATATATATATATATATATATATATATATATATATATATATATATGGGGATGGATCATTAGAAAACTAGTTTAAATGAGAAAACCAAAAAAGCTTAAAAAAAACTTCAAAACATACCAATTTTTTTTTTTTTTACAATTTTTTTAGAAAAATCGCTACTTTTTATGTATGGAAAAAAATTTTTCAAAAAAAAAAATATTTTTTTTTGGTTGTACTGCACATGTGCACTAATACAAAAAGCTTAAACCACTTAACCCACCCCCCCACCGACACCCCCCAAAAACCTAAACCCCCCACCCCCCAAAAAACCTAAACCCCCCACCCCCCACCCTCCCGAAAACCTAAAACTAAACCCTAAACATAAACCCAAAAAAAAACTTAACCACCCCCCACCCCCCAAAAACCTAAATTCACCATCCCACCAAAAGCCTAACCCCCCACCCCCCAAAAACCTAACCCCCCCACCCCCCAAAAACCTAAACCCCCCCACCCCCACCCTCCCGAAAACCTAAAACTAAACCCTAAACATAAACCCGAAAAAAACCTAAACCCCCCCACCCCCACCCCCCCAAAAACCTAAACCCCCCCTCCCCCTCACACCCAAAAACCTAATCCTAATCCTAAACCTCAAAAAAAACTAACCCTAAAAGCTAAACTAGACTCAAAAAGCTAATTTTAAGCATGTAATGCAATTGTAGTACATGTTATATTGCACATGTGTACTACTATAATAATAGTATTGAAAATAAGACGACACCATAAATCTTTTTTTATGTCATAAAAAATATGCTCGAATATACTTGAATGAAAGATACAAAAATTTGTGATCTTATGGTGCCATTTTTGTTTTAAAATGATAACGTATGGAGAAATGGGAAATGTTTGAAAAGTTATATATTTTTTTTCCAATTTTACCCCTCCTTCATTAAAAGTCCCCCCCTCTTTCATTAAAAGTCTCCCCCCTCCTTTTTAGTGCTTTTTTGGTTAGTTTTTTGGTTTTCTCATTTATATCTAGTTTTCTCATGATCCTCTCCAATATATATATATATATATATATATATATATATATATATATATATATAGGTA
This sequence comes from Helianthus tuberosus, assembly GCA_030545235.1. Classification (NCBI taxonomy): domain Eukaryota; kingdom Viridiplantae; phylum Streptophyta; class Magnoliopsida; order Asterales; family Asteraceae; genus Helianthus; species Helianthus tuberosus. Next base: position 136,397,726 of record CM060403.1, on the reverse strand, counting down.
AAGGGTACTGTACAAATTCCCTTATCGTACATTACGTACGCTACAATCTCAGCCGTCAGATCATCTTCCCGCAATGAAAATCGCATGTTGTTTTTTTTTTGTAATAATTTCGCATGTGATAATTTTGATGAAATAGCAGGTGTTTTTTTTAACAATTTCGCATGTGGTAATTCAATTTCGCATGTGATAATTTTGATGAAATAGAAGGTTGTTTTTTTGTAACAATTTCGCATGTGGTAATTCAATTTCGCATGTGATAATTTTGATGAAATAGAAGGTTGTTTTTTTGTAACAATTTCGCATGTGGTAATTCAATTTCGCATGTGATAATTTTGATGAAATAGCAGGTTGTTTTTTTGTAACAATTTCGCATGTGGTAATTCAATTTCACATGCGATTTTCAATGCGGGAAGATGATCTGACGGCTGAGATTGTAGCGTACGTAATGTACGATAAGCGCATTTGTACGTTAACCAGCCCCTATATATATATATATATATATATATATATATATATATATATATATAGGGGAATGTTAAAATGAGAACCACCTCGAGTTGTAAGAACCAGTGAGAACCACCCCCGCGGGGGGCCGTTGACCACGATTTTTTTTTACAACTAGATGTGTATATTTTAACACCCTACGCAAAGTTTGGGTTTAAACGGCGCGCCCGAGGGGGTAGTTTTTTACGCCCAAAGTTTGGGTTTTTTTAATTTTTTTTAACCAAACTATGGGCGTAAAAAAGTACCCCCTCGGGCGCGCCGTTTAAACCCAAACTTTGCGTAGGGTGTTAAAATATACACATCTAGTTGTGAAAAAAAAATCGTGGTCAACGGCCCCCCGCGGGGGTGGTTCTCGCGGGTTCTTACAACTCGAGGTGGTTCTCGTTTTAACTTATTCCTATATATATATATATATATATATATATATATATATATATATATCGGGGAAGGTTCAAATGAAAACCACTAGTTATTGTTTAAACTTGAAAACTAATTAAAAACCACTAAAAAGAAGGGAGGGGAGACTTTTAATGAAGGAGGGGTAAAATTGGAAAAAAATATGTAACTTTTCAAACATTTCCCATTTCTCCGTACGTTATCATTTTAAAACAAAAATGGCACCATAAGATCACAAATTTTTGTATCTTTCATTCAAGTATATTCGAGCATATTTTTATGACATAAAAAAAGATTTATGGTGTCGTCTTGTTTTCAATACTATTATTATAGTAGTGCACATGTGCAATATAACATGTACTACAATTGCATTACACGCTTAAAATTAGCTTTTTGAGTCTAGTTTAGCTTTTACGGTTAGTTTTTTTGGAGGTTTATGATTTGGATTTCGTTTTTGGGTGTGGGGGGGAGGGGGGTTTAGGTTTTTGGGGGGTGGGGGTGGGGGGTTTAGGTTTTTTTCGGGTTTATGTTTAGGGTTTAGTTTTAGGTTTTCGGGAGGGTGGGGGTGGGGGGGGGGGGTTAGGCTTTTGGTGGGAGGGTGAATTTAGGTTTTTGGCGGGTGGGGGTGGGGGGTTTAGGTTTTTTGGGGGTGTCGGTGGGGGGTGGGTTAAGTGGTTTAGGCTTTCCGTATTAGTGTACTACACATGTGCAGTACAACCAAAAAAAAAAAAAAAAAATTTTTTGAAATTTTTTTTTCATATATAAAAACTAGCGAAATTTATAAAAAAAAATTGAAAAAAAAAATTTGTGTGTTTTTTAGGCTTTTTTTAGTTAGTTTTCGAGTTTTCACAATAAAAGTGGTTTTCATTTGAACCATCCCCTATATATATATATATAGTGTGAGGTTCATTGGTGAACACTAGAAAAGTGAGAAACCGGGGAATACTCTTAAAAAATTAACTTAACATGTTAAAAATTATTTTGTTTAAATTTTTTTCCGCGCTTTTCCGTATCAATACTTGTAGAAGCATTTAAAAAAATAAAAAATATAAAAACCAGTTAAAAAAAGGCTTCATTTTTTTTACAAAAGTGATTTTTATTGGAGTAGTTTCTAACAATTTTTATAAAGAAAAGCGATGAAAAAACTTTACAAAAAATTGATTTTTAACTTATTAAGTTAATTTTATAAGATATATTTTTTAAACATTTTTTTATTTTTTAGTTTATGATTTTCTTATTAAAAATGCTTCTACATGTATTTAAAAGGAAAAGCGTCGTAAAAAATTTAGAAAAAAATAAATTTTAATATGTTAAGTTGAATTTTTAAAAGTGTTTACCGGTTCCCCACTTTTTTAGTGTTCCCATTGAACCCTCCTCTCTCTCTCTCTCTCTCTCTATATATATATATATATATATATTTTTCGGTTGTTGCTAAACGTACCCATCTCTGCCATTTTTACTTGTTGTACTCATTCTCTAAACTTATCAAATTAGTTATTTCTTTGCTTCAGGGGCGTATCCACTTATATGTCAAGCTGGTTAGGGGCACCCCTTGAAAAAATAAAATCTACTGCTAAATTCCGGGTAAAATCTCAACCGCACCCCTCGAAAATTTTCGTCCGCACCCTTTGGAAATTTTCGCCGCCCCATTTAGGAAATAAATCTTATGAATTTGTAAAAAAATTACGTAAACACTGATTTTTTTAAATACAACCTAATTACCTTTCCACTTAACTAATTAACTTTCACTTAACCCAATTAACTTTCTCTTAACCTTTAACCCAATAAACACACCATAACTCAAGCCCAACCCAATCTAATAATCCAATTTATACTAAAATATAATAACCCAACCCACCGCAATTTCGGCAATCAAACTCACGAAAACATCTCATAACTATTTTCGGGTATGGTTCAATTTCTTTTTTTTGTTTTCTTGTTTTATTTGGATTTTTAGGAGAAATACAATTGTTAAAAAAGTTTGAAATTTTAGTTGTTTTGTTGTTTTTTGAAACCTTAGTTGGTTGATTTTGTTGTTTTAGTTCAAGTTTGTGTGTTTAAATGGTTAGTTAGAAGGAATCAAAAATTAAACTAGAGCTTGATTTTAAAGTTGAAAATTATGAAGTTTGTTGATGATTGTTTAAGTGTTTAGTGTTGAAAATTAGTTGTATATATTATATGGAGAAAAGACTTGCTTAGAAAAGTAGCTCTAGATGTTTTGAATAGATTTCAAAAAATAAAAACCCGTAGAACGACATTTTAAATATGTTTGTAACGACGTTTGACATGTTTTTGATAATTATATAAATTTTAGCTTGATATTCTTTTGTTTTACATGATATAACCCGAACCGACCCGATATGAACTGAATTTTTTTTATATACCCAAGGGCCTAAAATATTTAAAAATATTCCGCACCCCCATGAAAAAATTCCTGAGTACGCCACGTTTAACTTTTTTTATTTAAAATATTACCACCCTCAACTTTTTCTTGACTCCTTCCTTACGGGAATTCTTCGGATTACCGATTACATACGTGAGTTTCGGATTGGTTTCATAGGTTTTTCTTGTTTGAAAAGTCATTAAGATAACCAATCTAAATAACATTCGGATTGATCAGGTTTCGGGCTATTTATTTGGTTTACTTTTTATGACCTGCTCTTGAAATTTTGTTATAACTAAAAAAAATTATTACAACACATATGAATCATGGTGTATATGTATCGAATATTTTTCAATGAAGCATCTACATACACTGATTCTGAAACGTTCAACTCAACGAGGACCCTAAGTCCTAACTAACATCTTCAGAAAAATATATCCACGCAACTAGTAAATGGCATCATGAACTTCAATTTTCAAACTACATAATACACCACGACCATTCAGAGTAAGCACTTATCCATCAGTTAAAATTTGGAATAATCGAAAGTTGGATTAGATTGGAATAGTCAAGGACTAAGGTAACAACCTAGTAAAAATAGAGATTTATTTAAAAAGAGTAAATTTCAAAGTTCGTCCTTTTTGTATGTCTAATATATCAAAGAGTAATATATCATGTTACGTCCTTTAGTCCTAATCCAGTTACTTTTAATGGTTAAATCAGACAAAGTGTATCCTACAAAGTATATTTATTAATTTGAGTAAATAAAGTAAATGACCAAAATACCCTTATGTAGGGTCCATTTGGTCATACTTAACTGTAAAAATTAACCTAGTTAGGGCTAAAGGACATAACTTGTAAGGATTTGCAAACATCGAGTATGTTTCTTGAAGATATTAAAGATAAAGGACATACTTTGATATATTAGACATACATAAAGGACGAACTTTGAAATTTACTCATTTAAAAATCTAGTTCGGGTTACTCGGCTTCTCCAAAGGGTGAATATGACAAAAAAAAAAAATAAATAAATTAAAGGATGGAGTATGACAAGTAACGAAGGAAGGTATGTTTAGGTTATCCGTAATTATTTTTTTTAATTGTGATTTGTTTCTTTCTACCCAACAAACGTTACTTTTTTTTTCCTTTCTATATTGTGTCAATAAATGAATTACGTCTCTTTTTTTAGTTATCATTGTGCTATCAAATCCCAACTACTCGTGTTTACTTATAGCTGATTTTTTTTTTTTTGAAAAATCTAAAAAACTATCTAAGAAATTAGAATGACAACATAACACAACTAACCTGTTAAAATTTGTTTTGGAAAATCTAAAAAAACTATCTAAGAAATTAGAATGACAACATAACACAACTAACCTGTTAAAATTTGTTTTGGAAAATCTAAAAAACTATCTAAGAAATTAGAATGACAACATAACACAACTAACCTGTTAAAATTTGTTTAAATGAAGTTTAGCCACAAAAGTTGAGGAATTTCAATATTATTCCTATTTTTAACTTTTGTTGTTCAAATAATGAAATGATTTCACACCAACACAATTTAAATAAGAAGAGTTTGCTTCCGATTCAAATGGGGTTTAACATACAAATTGACATAATCTATACTATCTATAATAAGAGGTTTTAAGCTAATGTAAATCTCCCTATGTGTCAACTCCTAAGCTATGCCACATGTACATGCTGATGTCATAATTCCGTTTTTTAATTATTATATTATTTATTATTATTATGATAAATCCTTTGTTAGGAGAGAATTTTAAAAATGCATTGGGATATGAAATGGGCGTTTAATTCACCTGTGAGAAGTAATCATATCTGAAGTCTCTCTTTCTTCTTCACTCTTTCTTATCATTTCAAACCTACAGCCGATTCTATGGTTTATTTTCTTCATCTTCTATATGAACCATGTTATCCGCAAAGAATTCCATCCGTGAATCACCATCTTTGTCTTTCTGATCGATGAAGATGATTTTGTCATCCGAGGCTATGATGGCGAGATCTGGAGGTTCCGATTGGAATTATGAAGGTCAGTCGGTTTATACTTTAGATTATGATAGTGATCTCTCGATCTAAAACTTCTGATAAGGTACATCGAATTTTTTTTAGATTTATATCTTAAATTCTTCTTCTTTGATTTTGATGTGGCCATGATGGAAGGTTTTTGTTTCAGTATCTCTGTTGATGATGGGGAGCACAGACTCTCCGATGCCGCGTTTGTGTTGTTCCGTGTTCGTCTTGGAACCCTTTAGGGTTTCTGGACGGTGGCTCTGGTTTCAATTGGTAGTGGTCTGTGGTTTGGTTATGATGACTTAAAAATTTTTACACACAATTTATGACCATGGCGTAGCAAGAATAGTGGAAGGCAAGTTTAAACCTGCAACCCTTCTTGCAGCCATGGTTTGTGAAAGTTCTGAACCATAGAAAGCACATACCTCATGAACAACAACATTCGTCCATTCAGGTGATTGATTTACATTATCCCATTTTGAGTTTCAGTATGATGGAACATTGTTCTTTATTTTTAGGTTTTTGGGTTTTTTGAAATTTTGGGCGTTTTTGATTGGGTGAAAGTTTGATGAAATTGGGATTGGAATCTTGTAGTGGAACTATGGAATGAGATTTCATGGGTTTGAATTTGAAACATTCGGTGGTGGTGGTGAAAGAAGAAGCTGTTGAAGTTTGTAAGGAATCAGGTGCGATTTTGTTCAATTTTTTTCGAATATCACTTCACACGTGATTGTTTCACTATGAAACTCGTCAATGTTGTCATGGTCCACACAGACAACCAACGTGCAGACCTTTTTACCAAAGCATTTGATAAATCCATATTTGACTTTTAATTTTGGTAAACGGCATCAAGGTAAAACATGAGAGTAATCCACATCGGAAAATCGTTTTCGTAAATATCTTTGTGTTTTTAAAATTATTGTAAGTTTGTTGATTTTAGGGGGAGTAATTCCAAAATTTGAAAATTCAAAAATATCGAAAAATTTCAAAACCCAAAAACAATAGAAAAACAAAAATGAGTTTCCTGGCGAGCAAAAGAGAAAATGATAGTACATCAGTGGTCTGTCTAAACCTTTTTAAACTGAAATGCAAAATGAAAAATGTTAAGCAGCTCTATATAAGATGCATCGGTAGGCTCACAATCATCTTAAAGTGTGCAGGGTGATATAAACCTAAATCGACTGAAGACCAGGTGGGAACCACTCATTGGCATATGGTCTTAGTACCGAAATTTCGTTTGAGAGATTGCCGAGGTTCTGAGATATGTGGTCTTTATGCTGTTTATCATCTGGGTATCATGGTTGTTTCTTTTACCGAAACAAAACGGAGACGAAGTCTAGATCTTCCATGATACCATACATACGTGTACATATTGCATACGGCCTCAATAAGTGATCAACAATCACATGTCCCACAAAACAAGTGATAATATATCACATTTATCCGGGAGTCAAGTTCGTCTCTTTGCTGTACGAAAGTACTGACCTGTTCACGGACTTGCTCATGTGCCCTTCATGCATCTGAAAATCAAGTTCCTGATCAATAAGTGATTCTATCACATAGGGCTTGTTTTCAATCAAAATAAGTGAGTTTCTCACATTTTCATATACGTCAAAACAGATGATAAATGGTATACTCACCAGTAAGATAAACTCTCGTGCATACCTTGATACGGGAATGTGTCGTGATGTGGATGAACACCGGTCGGTAAGTATAAATCATACCTTAACGTATCCCCTCGCCATGATTACATATGATAAGTTGAGCTTATGTGGATAACAATACCGATAATCGTTATAGGATGTTTATCAAATTGTTAGCAAAAAGAACAACAAGAGCGTTTTGGCATGATCGTACACTGATATGATTCTCTTACCCTCGAAACTCGCAAAAAGAATGTTTTGTATATATTTACTTTTCTTATTTTCTGCAACTCTGTATATATTTATTTACCGCTTTCAGTCTTTAAGTTTGAAATATTCAAAATACCAAAAAGATTTTAGGTGTGTTTTAATATAAACTTTATAAAAGTCAAAAAGATTTTATTTCTGCTTTAGTTTTGATTAACCGATGTTGGAACTCAAGTCTTCGTTGCCTGAAATCTGATTGAAAACCAAAACGACTGAATCTTCATAAACGGTCAGAGTTTGCAAGTTTTTGAAAGTTAAAAAAAAGCTAAAATTGAACAATTTGTTAAACTTTCAAACTGTCGGACGGTAGTTGAAAACATGGTCACATGTGTGTCGTTTGTTTATGCTAAATATATTCCAAGCGTTTGTTCTCATTACGTGTTTAGCTTTCTTGCATGTGCAGATGCTAAAGGCGAGGAGAACATGTTCGATGACAAGCTTCAGAATGAAGACACGACGTGAAGGCACTCAAATGATAAAGATGATCGAGTTGCCGCTGATCAATCACCAACACCACAAGGATCTAAAGTATCGAAAATCAAAAGATTCACAACATAATCAAAGGGGGAATTTATTGATACACTTCCTAAATGAAAAGGGGAGTTTGTTGATACACTTTCTACTTACAACACGTGAAGGCTTTGAAGATCCTTGTAGGTCCCGAAATCTGAGGATCGATTACGAACCGAATCTCTTGTTTATAGTAAACACGGTTACGTGTGCGGAATCCACGTAACTATGCCAAATCAAACATATATAGCAATAATAACAACGGATTAATCAATGATACACACTCTATTGATTAACGGGATGAGAACCGATTACAACTGATACAAACACAGTTCAGACGGAATTTTGGCAGAGTTTTGTTACTATGGTTTGTTTCTCATCTCTGGGTTCAAATGAACACAAAGTGTTGTTTATATAGTCCCTGGGCCATTGATATCGACGAAACACACAAGTGTTTGACGAATCTGAACATGGGCCAGACATTGGGCCTGGAACAGCCCAATACATGACGAATCAAGGTCTGATTCGTCAGTACATGACGAATCAAGGTCTGATTCGTCATGACCTTCAACGAAACAGAAGCTTGAACAATGGTCTGTTTCGCCATGAAGTGTTCCGACGAAACAGGTCTGTTTCGTCGAGGACTGCAACTGTTGTGGTTGTTCCTGTTAACAGACAGCAACAATCAGCAACATATAAACATAGTAATGACAAAACTACCCTTTAATGCAACATGCATTGTTCATAATACTTTACATAACAAAAGAGACAAACAAGTTGTACACAAGTAGATAGGAGGATATCTGACTTGGTCAACATAACATACAGACTCGATAATTAATAAAAGACCATTCAAAATACATCGTTAAACAAGACTAGTTACAGACACTAAAAATGCATCAACAAACTCCCCCTTGTCTGTTACTCGTCTTTGGTCTTCTAATCTTCCATCAGTGTTGTTCGGACCACGAACTGCCCGAATGTATACCCCTGTAGTAGCAAAAACACGCTACTCGCTGAAACTTTAACGCTTGTCGTGCATCTTGATCTTCATAGAAAATATCATGACGATATAATCTGCCAATATCAGCTTCAGACATGTTGACGATCCACATCGGATCCAACATCCGGTAATTAGCACGACCATCTCTAAACACAATAACAGCTTCATGAGTATCCGAGTCGTAGCACCACAATGCCATGTCTTCAAGAAAATCCTGCTTCATAGGCATCAATGGGATTTTATCTACTACCCTCGGAGGCTGATATACCAGTTTATATCTGCAAGTGTTGGTGTCCGGATCAAGAGTAAACTTGATCGGTTGATAAACAGGAAATTGTGGTTTGTAGGATTCATCCTTCCAGCCTGTCTTCTTGTTTACTTTCACCAGACGCTCAAATAAAGTAGCGCCATCGTATTTTTCACGATTGATAAGCTCAAGCCTTGTCAACGCAGAGACATCATAAAATGGCAAAGAGAGAATGCTCAGTAGTGAATTGAAATACAGAATTCCAAATTCACGTTTAATAGCAATGCAGTGAATATCTTGAACAAACATCCAGCATAAGATCCTTCCACTTGGCTTTGATTTTTCAAATTGCAAATAATCTACTTGAGCTTTTTCAGGTAACGGCTTGGACACTTTGGATAAAAACTGTTTTCTCCATTCAGAAAAAGCATTTGTGTCTTTTTCAGAAGAATTTCGATTCTTCAAGTGCTCGTCTATGTCATCAATGTTTTCTTTCATCCAATTTTCATCAAATGATGCAAATTCAGTACCATCTTCTCTGACATATGTTGATTTTGGAGCTTCACCTTCAAACACAATTTCATCAATCTCTTCAACATTCGTTGTATCAGTCTCAGTAGACATTTTGTCTATCTCAGCATCATCTACTTCTCTCATAGACTGTAAAATACTTAATTGCTCCGGAGAAAGATCTTCTATTAACTCCCCTTCTTCAAGCAACTCTCCTGTAAATGGATGAACAGCTTGTAGAGCAATATCAGCACTGCTAAATATAGAAGAAGTACCTTCTATCTGTTGTACTTTTCCAGTAGAAGTTCCCTGAGATGATTCAACAACGGTAGGTTGAACTGTAACAACTTCAGAAGCAAGTGTGGTTGGCTGTTTCTGTGATGTACCAGAGGTATCAAGATTTCCTTGATCTTCCGTATCATCATCCTTTTTCTTTAGTACCTCTTGTTGTTTACAATGATAGTCCCACAGAATAGCAAGCCTTCTCTCTTTCTCTTCATCAAGAGCTTTCAAGCGAGCATTTTCAGCTTTAAGCACATCAATTTCACCTTGTTGTCGCTCTATTACTGTTTGCTGTTGACCAACTATTGACTTCAATTTGTTAAGTTCCACAGATTGTTTAAGTTGATCATGCTTAGTGAGATTTCCAAAATGAGATTGCCTTTGAAGACGATCAGCAGCCGCTTCAAGTGTAGAAAACAGATATTTGATCTTTTCATCTTGAGAAAATCCAGCAAATGTCCTATGACGTTCAGCACTGATTTCAGAAGTAGTTGCCCTGATTGCTGAAGCCATAGATCTTACAGGAACGGCCTGAGGAACAACAGATGGAGTAGCAGTAACTGGTGTAACAACTGGAGCAACTGGAGTTTCCATAGCTGAAGTAACTACAGTAAGAGTTTCTTGCACAGGCTCCTGAGGTACAGATTGTACAGATTGAGCTGGCTCCTGAGGAATAGATGAAGACTCCTGAGGCACAGATTTCCGAGTATAAGTACTCAGATATCTCCTAGCTTTCTTCTTTTGTACTTCAACATCTTTCTCTGCTCTTCTTTTTGTTCTCCTTTCACCTTCAGGATCCTCTGGAACATATTCCGGGTCATCCTCTGTTCTAATCTTTCTGTACCTTCTTACTCCACGTATATCAATATACATTTCGTAACCAGGTTCAACTATATGATCACTAGAACTCGAATCAGTTCCATCATCACCACTTGCTGATGAACTACTATCTGATGTACCAGAAACAGCACCCTTACTTGATGTACCAACAGTAGTACTAACAGCACCTGCATCACCTGCATCACTATCTCCACCACTTTCATCATCACTACCAGATTCATCTGAATCAACTGGGTCAGGACCAAATTTTTCTATCCTTAACCTTTCCAACTCAGGTTCTTCATTGTCTGATTGGCTGTCTTCATGACGCCATTTGTCATTTGCAGGAGCAACATAATCAGGATTCACTAGTGCGCCAAAAGCTTCCTTGGAGGAACACTTTCTGTGTATCTTTTGGCCGCCATAGTCTTGATTAGCCTTAACGAGTTGAAATTCATTGCCTCTATTTTCAAAAGATCATTTTCAGCTTTAGGAAGGTCTGGATGCTGAACATTCATTATCATTTGCAGAAACCGTGGATACATCCAAAACTTGTTCCCGGTGGTTCTACTACCAGTCCTTGTCATGTTCTCTTTCATGTTGTTGAAAATGTACTTCGAGATGCTAAACGGTTTGTTTAACACTAAAGCAACCATGAAACCAACAAGATCATCTCCCGCCATATCATATCCAGATCGTCTATTGCTGAGACACTGAATAAGAACATGTAATAAAAACTTGTATCGTAATGGAAGATCACCTTTGTTGATTTGTTTAACGAAAAGATCTCCTTTACACTTCATCCTTAGTAAACAGCCTCGCGAACACATGATTGGTATTGAATAAGGAGCATTCGGTTGATCTTGTAATTGAAGAACTTCATTCAATATCTCCGGAGTAACAACGACATACAGATCATTCACACGACCTCTGATAATATCCTTTCCATCAATTTGAACGACGCTTGCAGAATCCCAGAACGCTTTAATTAGAGATTTGTAGACGGGTGTCGAGTATGTAACAGCATGATTGATACGTGACTCCCTGATCCACTTCGTCATATCTTTAAATTCAATGAGCTTGTCTTCCGGATCCAAATAAGCAACTTGATTATGGCGTTTTTCTGACATAATCTCCTCTTCAGTTTTATTTTCTTTCTTTATCGCCTTCTTGCGTTTTCCCTTTTCTTGCTGTGCTTTAGGAGCCATCTGTACATGAAAATGTCCAGAATAAGTCACAATATATATAACATAGCATTTAGACATGTATGAATACACTTTCATGTATTCACATATCAGATAACCTATTTAAACATGTCTACTGTGAACAATCAGCAACATCAGAAAACTGCTAAGGCATTTACGACGAAACAGAGTATCAACGACGAAACAGAACTTTGAACGACGAAACAGAGGGTTGACCATTGACTGGTTTGATTCGTCGACTTTTTGATTCGTCGAGTCTATTTCGTTCCATTTCTGATTCGTCATGTTTGATTCGTCGTCTGATTCGTCGAATGTTTGATTCGCCGGAATTAGGGTTAAATCAGATTCGTCAAATTGGGGGTTTTATCAGTTTCGCCGTATTGGGTTTAAACACACATCAAATATAAACACAAACACATTCAATCATCTTTGTTTATACCCAACCCATTTATAAACACCCATAAATGATTTTCCGAACACAAACCCTTGTAAAAACAGATAATACCATTTTCAAAAACAAACCCCTGTTTTTGTTATAAAAACCCACTAACAAATCAAAGCAAATCAAACATTTGATAACCCTAAATCTATCAGATTAGAAGGAAAACATAAGAACATGCAACAACAACACATATTTAATCAAATAAAAACAAGTTTTTCAAAGGGATCTCTGAGGGTTTTCGGATGAAAAACCGACGGTTCAAAATGTTCGGAATGTAAATCAGAACATGTTTCTACCTTTGAAGTTTGTGAAATTTTGATTAAAAACAGATGTTTTGAGCGATTTGGAAGAGGAACCGTATGTTTGGGTTTCTGGTTGTGTGAAGAAGAAGATAACTGTGATGTTTTGAAAAAGTGACCATGTGGGACCTATATATACTCCGCCCTGTCTCGACGAATCAGAGGATTCGACGAAACTGAAATGGGCCCGGCGAAACAGAAACTTGGGCTTGAACTTGGGCCTAAACTTTAGCCCATGACGAAACAGATTTGGGCTCCTGTGATTCGTCGTCTGTTATGACGAATCAGATTTGATTCGCCGACTAGGTCTGATTCGTCGACTATTGTGATTCGTCGACACTTGTGATTCGTCGACAAGTCTGTTTCACCAACAGATTTTTCAAAACAGCAACACCCAGGCTGGAAATATTTTGCAGTCAAAACAGTAACACAGGCTGGAAATATTTTGCAGACACAATTCCATTCAGTTGCAAGAACGTTTTTATGAAGAAGGTTTCAGGCTTCCGGTAGAAAACACCAAGCAACAACTTCGGCTTAATCAAAAACGAACTTTACACAAATATACTAAAAACAAATTTAAAGCACGGTAAACTAAATGAAAATGCGGAAAACTGTTAAAAACACTAAACAACTGTACAAGTGCAACCTTTTTGCGAATCTCAAGGACAAGGAATCATACCAGCTTACGGTCTTAGTCAACATGATTTTGATTTCTGTTTAAAGCTCTGGATAAGTATACTACCTCGATTATCGGTATTGTGGTCCACATAAGCTCAAACTGATCAGAAATAATCATAATTTAAGAGATACGATTAACGGTAAGGATTATACTTACAAGTCGATGTAAATCCACTCACGACACATTCCCGTATCAAGGTATGCACGAGAATTCATCTTACCGGTGAGTATACCGATTATCATCTGTTTGACCGTATAAAAATGTGAGAGACTCACTTATTTTGATTGAAAACAAGCCCTATGTGATAAAATCACTTATTGATGAGGAACTTGATTTTCAGATGCATGAGGGCACAGGAGCAAGTCCGTGAACAGGTCAGTACTTTCGTACAGCAGAGAGACGAACTTGACTCCCGCAAAGAATCTGTGATAATTTATCACTTATTTTGTTTGGACATGTGATTGTTGATCACTTATTGAGGTCGAATGCAGTATGTACACGTTTGTATAGTATCATGGAAGATCTTAGACTTCGTCTCCGTTATTTTTACGGTTTGATACAACCATGATACCCAGATGATAAGCAGCATAAAGACCGAATATTTCAGATCTCGGCAATCTCTCAAACGAGATTTCGGTACTAAGACCATATGCCAATGAGCAGTTCCCACCTGACTTGAAGTCTGTTAGGTTTGTATCATCCTGCACATTTTAGTCTGATTGTGAGCCTACCGATACATCGTTAGTAGGGATACTTATCATTTTTCTTTTTATTTTGCATTTTGAGCACATTGACCGACCACACCAGTGAAATTCATCATTTTCCTTTATCCAAGAAACTCATTTTTGGTTTTTCTATTGTTTTTGAATTTTTGAGTTTTTCAAACGAAACGACAGAAAGTAAAGACATCTTTTTGGATTTTGAACTTTTGCAATGTTTTTGTATTTTCTTGAAATATCTCCCCCTAAAATTCGCAAAGTTTACGAAAACTAAAATCTTTTTGAATTTTCAAAGTTTATAAAGAAAAAAATTTACAAAAACGATCAGCCAAAGAAGTTTACTCAGGTATCACCTTAATGCCATTGACCAAAAGTAGATAATCAAAACGTGATTTATCAAAAGCTTTTGTAAACAGGTCGGCACGTTGGTGATCAGTGGGGACATGAACGACATCGATTAACCTCTTATCAAAACAATCACGGATAAAGTGATATTTAATGTCGATGTGTTTAGTCTTAGAATGTTGCACAGGATTTCTAGTGATTTGCAAGGCAGCATTATTATCAACAAAAATACGAGTAGATAGGAATTCTAAACCGTAGTCGCGCATTTGTTGTTGTATCCAAAGAACTTGGGAGCAACAACTCGAGGCAGCAATATATTCTGCTTCACAGGTTGATGTAGCAACACACGTTTGCTTCTTGCACTGCCACGTGACCAAGCGATTTCCTAGGAACTGACATCCTGCTGTTGTTGATTTGCCATCGATTTTGCAACCACGGAAATCAGAATCACTGTATGCAATTAATTCAAAACTATCATCCCTAGGGTACCAAAGACCTAAGTCTGGGCATCCCTTCAAATAGCGTAGAATCCTTTTGACAGCTGACAGATGAGAGGCCTTCGGGTTTGCTTGATATCTTGCTAGCAAGCATGTTGGGTACATGATATCAGGCCTCGAAGCGGTAAGATACATGAGAGATCCGATTATGGCACGATAGTACGAGGAGTTGATGCTTTCTCCCTTCAAATCCGGAGTAATCCCGTGATTCTGCGGAAGTGGGGTACCAATGGGCGTTGCATCTGACATTTGGAATCGGCTCAAAATGTCACCAACATATTTAGTCTGATGAATGAATATCCCAGACTCTGTTTGTTGAACTTGAAGGCCCAAAAAGAAATTCATCTCTCCCATAGCGCTCATTTCGAACTTTTCTTGCATAACACGTTCGAATTGCCTGCACAAAGAGTCATTAGTAGACCCAAATATTATATCATCAACATATACCTGCACCAGCAGAAGATCTTCATCTTGTTCTTTGATAAAGAGTGTGCAATCAATAAGACCTCGTCTAAATCCATTCTCCAGAAGATAGTTTGATAAGGTTGCGTACCAAGCCCTAGGTGCTTGATGTAGACCATAAAGAGCTTTGTTGAGCAACCAAACCCGATCGGGGTGAAGAGGATCTTCGAAACCTGGAGGTTGTTCAACATGCACCTCTTCTGGAACAATACCATGAAGAAAAGCACTTTTAACGTCCATCTGGTAAACTTTGAATCCTTTGAAAGAAGCATAAGCTAAGAAGATTCGAATAGCTTCCAGACGTGCAACAGGTGCATAAACTTCATTGTAGTCAATGCCTTCAATCTGACGAAAGCCCTGAACAACCAGTCTCGCTTTGTTGCGAATAACAACTCCACGATCATCTTTCTTGCATTTATAAACCCATCGTGTTCCAATTTTCTTGTAATTCTCCGGTTTTTCAACAAGCTTCCAAACACCAAGCTTTTGAAATTGCTGCAGTTCGTCCTGCATGGCTTCAACCCATGAATTATCTTTTAAGGCTTCCTTCCAAGATTTTGGTTCTTCTTGTGAAACGTAACACGCGAAAGACCAATCATTTTGTAGACCAGATTCTCTAATAGCTGAATACAAACCAGCACTCGGGTTGTTTCTCAGCTGATTACGTGTCTGCACACCTTGTTGGACATCTCCTATGATATTCTGCTGTGGATGGGTATCGTGTATCCTCATTTCAGGATTTTCAGGAACACGAGCATTAACACCCAAATTGTTAATATTAAGATCAACAACCAACTCTACACCTGGAATATGCGTAGAAGTGGATGCATTTCCTTCAGCAGTATCATCGACTTGCACATGAGGAGTATCAACAGAAATACCCTGAACTGGAACAACTGGAGATTTAGTGCCTTCAGTCGCATCCAGATTTTCTTCATCTTCTTCTGATGACTCATTGTATTCAGTAGCATTTTCAACTTCCTCATTTTGAACCGTGTTGTTAGACGAATTAGAACTTTGTGAGTTAACAACAACAGGTCTAACTAATGACGACTCAGCAGCATTGTCACTATCAAAAATCATTCTAGCAGCTGCGGAATCTTCATCAAAAATTGGCAGGTCAAAGGAGTTGAATAGCCCATCATAATCGAACATCCAAGGATCACCTGGAGCTTTAACAGGATTTGTATATCTCTGAACCCTTACTTCACTCCATAGTTCAATCTTTTTGGTAGTCAGATTCCAAACACGAAAATTTGGAGTAGCATATCCAAGGAAGAAACCCTCAATAGCTTTCGCGCCAAACTTTCCATCCGGATCAATCATAGTGCATGGACCACCAAAAGGTTCTAGAATTGAAAGATCTGGTTTCCTTTTCTGTAGAAGTTCGAAACAAGTCTTGCCATGTCTCTTAACCGTAAGAACTCGGTTTAATGTGTAGCAAGCAGTCGACACAGCCTCTGCCCAGAACTGAACAGGAAACGCCGACTCTACCAGCATTGTTCTTGCAGTTTCAATTATCGTCCGATTCTTCCTCTCCGCGACACCATTTTGTTGTGGAGTGTAAGGAGAACTGTATTCATGAAGAATGCCTTTAGAAGTACAGAACTCATCCATAACACGATTTTTGAATTCAGTTCCATTGTCGCTTCTGATCCTCTTAACTTTCAACGAATAGAGATTTTCCAACATTGTAAGAAGATCCTTGAGGATTTGAGGAGTATCACTCTTGTGTGCCATAAAAGCTACCCAAGAAAATCTAGAGTAGTCATCAGTAACTACTAAACAATACACATCTCCGAACGTTGTTTTGTGTCTCATAGGTCCAAAGAGGTCCATATGAAGACGTTCGAGAGGCATGCCAACAGTGTTGATTTTCTTCAAAGGGTGAGACTTCTTTGTTTGTTTCCCTTTCTGGCACGAAACACAGATATCTTGTAGATGAAAACTTCTCACGGGTACGCCATTCACAAGATTGTTTTTCACCAAATGGTTCATTTTTCTCAAGTGAATGTGTCCCATTCTTCTGTGCCAAGATATAGACTCCTTCTCCGTGGCTTTTGAGACAAAACATGTGACTTGTGCAGAAGTCGTAATCGCTTGACTCATATCAAGAACATAAAGATCATTGATTCTTGGAGCCGATAAGAGAATCCATTCATCAGGAATTGTGAAACCAGGCTTAAGCATATAACAACCGGCATCATCGAAATGCACGGTGAACTTTTTATCGCAGATTTGCGACACACTGAGAAGATTATGATCAATTTGACGAACATAATTGATCTTATCGAAACATACCACACCATTGGAAATCATTCCCTCTCCAGTGATGTAACCGCCTTTGTCTCCAGCGAAAGCAACATAGCCTCCTTTAATGTTTCTCACATCATATAGAAGCCTTAAGTCGCCCGTCATGTGCCTGGATGCCCCACTATCAACAATCCAATGACTATTGATAATTCCTCCTGGAACATCCTGCACATATCATCCAATGATTAGTTAAGGATGGGGACCCAAGCCAAAGTGGTCTTGGGTCGTCCCTGAGCATCACGAATAATGATCTCGATTTGTTGATGGTTTTCCAAACAAACAGCTCCCCCTGAACCTTCACTCTTCCTAGGTTTCCAAGTTTGTTTTTGTTTACCAGATTGAGTTTTGTAAACAAATTTTGAAATTTCTGATTTTACAGGTGAACTTGGTTCCCTTGGAACAGAATTTACCTTAGATTTTAAAGCCTTTTCTATTTTCTTCACATCTTGATGTCGTTGTTTCGATTCCTGTTCTTTAATAGTTCTTTTATCATGTTTAGGTGAAACAGGACGACATTTAGGGTGAATCGATTCAGGTGATGCTCTTTCAACAAATTTCGCTTTCGGAGTGTTAGCACAATCTTTGATGATGTGCCCAAACTCTCCACATTTAAAACACGTTCTCCTTTCAACAAACTTAGGAGAACTGGATCGACGATCAGATGTCGAATTTGTACAACCCGAGGTACTAGCTTTTTCATCACACCCGTTTGAATGTTGAGTGTAATTGTTTTGACTATCACGTTTTAAAATTTTGACTTGTACAAAATCATTGTTTGACTTGTTAGCAAAAGTCTCAATTTTATCTGTACCCCTCGATTCCACAAATTTGACATTGCTGTTTTTCTTCTGATAACGAGCCCCTTTTGTTTCAAATTTTGAATTGGAAACATTTGACAATTTAGCTCGTTGATCTGATTGTTTACCCTTAGAAGTAATAGGTTGTTGCTTTGAAGGTGATTTCTGATTTCCAAATTTGTTTTTAATTTCAGTCTTAGGAATTGGATTACATCGAGTCACATTAACTCCCGGAATCAACTTTCCCACAAACTTACTTGTGTTATTTTCAAAAACATTATCAATCAATGAAGGATTGACATTTTTAATTGGAAAATCATTATCTGAATAAATTTTAGAGTCACCAACCAAAGTGTACAACACAGTATTACTTTTAACAGTAGACACAGGATTTATCACTTGTTGAACAACAGGTTGAACAGCAGGGGTAGGAGGATCACACAGAATATGATTCTCAATTGGAACTTCTACTCCTTTAAGTTTGTCAAGTGATTTATCCTGATTACTCACATCTGATTCAGATTCATCATCCGACGACTCATAGTCCTCAATGGTTGGAGGACCTTGTTTCGTAGATGTTGACTCTTTTTGCTCAGAATTTGTACTTGGAGAATTGTCCGATTTGAACCCTAGGCCAGTAGTTACTTCCTCATAATCAAGAGGCACACTGGATTCAAACCGTGGCATTTCTTCTTCATCAGGCATATAAGTATAATCATGTCTCAAAGGGGGCGGACACTTCTTATACCCAACACCTTTCTTGTTTCCCTTTAGTTGTTGAACATCAATAATGTGATCGAGCACAAATCGGGAGTTAGAGTAACTCTCCAATTTTTGCTTGATTGCATCATGCTCACATTTGGCAATGGCTAGTTCCTTTTTAGTTTCCTCAACAATGTTAATGTAATCATTTATACTAACTTGTTTATGATAAACAGTTTTTGTCACTTCGGAAACATTTTTCTTTTGAATTTCAATCATAGATTTAAATTCTTTTTCGTTTCGAACCAAAGCCATATTCGCTTCTTTGCATTTAGCCATTTCAACAACTAAACTCTGATTGTGAATATGAATCGAATCACAGTGAAGCTTTATTCTATCAAATTCATTTTTCATATATTCACAATCTCTACAGTTGATAAGAATTTCAGATTTTACCTGACTTGTAGAATCTGAGACATTTGCCATAAAGGCAGTCTGATAAGAGAAAGATCCGTCTTCAGAAAAGAACTTCTCCATTTCTTTAGATGCTACCTCAGCCTTCTTGATCAGAACTGATTTCTGACATTTCAACACTTCTGCTTCATTCAATAAGTCATCAAGATTAGAACTTGCTTCTTTGCTCACATCAGATTCAGAACTCGAAGTAGAACTTTCTTCATCAGAACTCACGGAATTACCAGAACTATCGTCACTATCAGAAAATTCTTCCTTATGAACGTGCTTGATGTGATTGATTATTTTAGCATAACACGCCGTTCCTCCTTTATCTTGATCACTTTCCCCAAGTTGTAAAGACCAATTAAACCCTTCATCAGCTTGTACGGTTAATGCACGACTTTCATTTGATGGTCCAGACTGATTCTGGTTAGTGGTGTTGTTTACAGCCACTATCCCTTTTCCACGATTGTCTTGATTAGCATTTGAAGTACTCGTCTGATTACGGAATGGGTTCTGATTGCCTTGTCTGCTTGGTCGAGTGCACTCACGTTTGAAGTGACCCTTTTCCCCACAATTGAAGCATGTAACTGCTTCTTTATCAAAACCGTACTTTGTATCTTGTTTGCTTTCCAAAGAACTTCTTCCTGTTCGAACCATAAAGTCCTTCGCCCTTCTAACCGCACTTGCGAATGCCCACTTTATATCCATCAACTCCATTTCATCACGGTTAATTTGTAGATAGTCTTCGTTGGTTAAATTGATGTTTCCAATTTGACCTGCGACCAAACCACAGTAAGCACTGACCATGGTATTAATAAGTTCCATATGTTCCTTTGCTACTTCAATGCTAACATTTGAGAGGTTTGATGTATCAACTTTGACTGTGTTAGGGTTTGGAGTTGGAGGATTGTTGGTATAATGAGCTTGCTGTTGTTGTTGTGGTTGGACTTGTGGTTGTGGTAGGGATGGATTAAAACCTCCTCCTGAATATGCCTGAGGTTGAGTAGTAGAAACTGGAGGTATAAAAGGAATAAAACCCCCTCCAGAATAAGTCTGAGTTTGTTGAGGAAACGGAGAAGAGTTTGTATTTGATACAAACGCCGTTTGTAACTTTGGTTGCCTCAGACTAGCTGACGGGTCAAAACCTCCACCACAATACATTTCAATATTCTGAGGAGCAGCAATGCGTTTTGCTTTTCGGATTTCTTCATCATTTTTATGTTCCAGCTTCTGTACAAATTCATAGATAGTTATAGTGTCAGCATCTAGAATACCTGTATGCTTTAGAAGCTCAATGTATGGACTCCACTTTGGTGGTAGAGAATCAGCAAATCGTGCACAAACTTCCTTTTGAGTTGCAGAAACAGCATAGGCAAACATCTCACTAATCAAATGATAAAACCTTGTGGTCATATCATTTAGAGTTTCGTTTTCCAAGAACTGGAACGATTCAAACTCTTTCTTTAATAAATCATGCCGTGTCTTTCTGGAAGCTGCGTTTCCTTCTCCTCTTGTCACCAAACAATCCCATAAGGATTTCGTGTCCGTACAATAAGAAAACTGATGATAGATATCTTTATGAAGTGCTTGAGTAAGAACAGCAAATGACTTTTTCTCAAATTCATATGCTTTCTTGTCATTTTCCTGCATATTAGTAAAACCTTCGGCCGTTGAAGCTGCTACTTCAAGAGCATCATTGCGTGGAGTAATGAAACACCTCCAAATATCAGTGCTTTGACCTTGAACATATGTAATGAATCGACCTTTCCATGATGGAAACTCGTTCATATGATTCAACTTTGGCGGGCGATTGTTGCTACCCGTTTCGCTCTCACTGATCAAAAGATTTTGAATGTTTTGGTTCTGATTAGATGCCAAAGCCCATTGTCCGGCACTTATAGTTGGTTGACCAAAAACACTCTTTACCCACGCTGCTGCAGACGTCGGATCTTCACGTGGTCTAGAATCCATACTCCAATCCCATGGACTAGTACAACTCATATTTGATGTATGTATGATAGTACCTGCACAAATTCTTGAAAACAAACAGTAAGCAAGCTGATATAAGTCCTCTGTGTAAAACAGATCTGTTCTCGACGAAACAGAATTCACGAAACAGGTTTGTTTCGTCTGAATGAATGACGACGAAACAGACTTGTGATAATTGTGATTTGTGGCGAAACAGAATTTGTTTCGTCAAAGATGTTGTGGCGAAACAGACGTTTGATTCGTCAAAGGTGTTGCGACGAAACAGATGTGATTCGTCGGCTGTGTGTTTCGTCAAAACTGGGTAAAAGTCAGTTGGTTTAGATATTTATCTACTGACCAGTCAAAGGATAAGATGAGACAACAAAGATATTTATCCTGACACAAGGTATGTTTGTAACTTCTATTTTCCACGAAACAGACTGTGACCAATTATCAACTTTTACACAAAAGTCAAGATATTATTTTATAAGTTGCAACACTTTGTTTTAATCAATTTATCAGATCAATTACTCAGTTTATATAAGAACAACTATGAAGATATGAAGAACACCACCAAGAACATGAGTTTTCCGATGAGTTTTCCGATCACCGATAAATTTCCGAAACACGAAAATACACTAGATTTTCACTAAAAACCCGGTTTAAAGCATAAACAAACAATCTAACTTAGGTTTTTAATAAAAAACTGTAGCAAACACCAATAAAACAACAGATTTATGAATATTTTTCCAGAAAATATAATTTTTCAAGAACAAGTTTTCAGAAAAACACACACAAAATACTTGATAAAAACCGAACAAGTTTGATTTTAAACAAGGATAAGAGCCAATGCTCTGATACCACTTGTAGGTCCCGAAATCTGAGGATCGATTACGAACCGAATCTCTTGTTTATAGTAAACACGGTTACGTGTGCGGAATCCACGTAACTATGCCTAATCAAACATATATAGCAATAATAACAACGGATTAATCAATGATACACACTCTATTGATTAACGGGATGAGAACCGATTACAACTGATACAAACACAGTTCAGACGGAATTTTGGTAGAGTTTTGTTACTATGGTTTGTTTCTCATCTCTGGGTTCAAATGAACACAAAGTGTTGTTTATATAGTCCCTGGGCCATTGATATCGACGAAACACACAAGTGTTTGACGAATCTGAACATGGGCCAGACATTGGGCCTGGAACAGCCCAATACATGACGAATCAAGGTCTGATTCGTCAGTACATGACGAATCAAGGTCTGATTCGTCATGACCTTCAACGAAACAGAAGCTTGAACAATGGTCTGTTTCGCCATGAAGTGTTCCGACGAAACAGGTCTGTTTCGTCGAGGACTGCAACTGTTGTGGTTGTTCCTGTTAACAGACAGCAACAATCAGCAACATATAAACATAGTAATGACAAAACTACCCTTTAATGCAACATGCATTGTTCATAATACTTTACATAACAAAAGAGACAAACAAGTTGTACACAAGTAGATAGGAGGATATCTGACTTGGTCAACATAACATACAGACTCGATAATTAATAAAAGACCATTCAAAATACATCGTTAAACAAGACTAGTTACAGACACTAAAAATGCATCAACAATCCTTTCCGAGAATGAATGAACCATCAAGAGATGGAGAACGAGATTACGAACCTCGCGAGCAGCATCCAAGGGGGAGTTTGTTGATACATATTATGTGGATACGGCTCGGCACAGTTTGACTCGGCTACGAAGTGAAGGCCGTAGTCAAGACATCCTCCTGTCTTGACTCGGTATGCTAGTTACTTCGTAATGTTTGATGTACATGTAACTGCGTGTGTGCAGTATACATGTTAGTATAGCTTGTTTGTTTGTTATAAAGCCCAAGTCAAGGCCCAAAGCCCAAACAACATGCACAAGTCCCTGAGGCCCAACATGAAGACAGGAGCCCATGTGCATGTGGGACGAAATCCCCTGATTTCGTCCAAGTCCACATGTGTTGAAATCACTTTGTGATGAAAACACCTTTTAGGTGAAAACCAAATGGGACGAAATCACCTGATTTCGTCCTGGTTATTGTTTTCATCGTGGCTTTGGTATATATACCCAGATAACAGACAGAACAAAGGTACGAAGTCTGAATAGATTTCTTAGAGAAAACACACACACACAACTGAGAGTTTATAGGTTAATCTTGTAAACATTGCTTTGTAACGGTTTCATACGCGTTAATACAATGGAGTGTTAATCGTTGAATCTTTGTGTTTGTGTTTCTAACTTGGTTTAACTTACCCGTTTGGATTCCGCACTTTCGGGTTTGTCGGAAAACAGGGAATAGAGGTTACTCGATCCTCCGGGTGGACCTACATTTTGTCATCAGGTACAAGATCTTTGTTTTAAAATTGCTGATGGAAATTGTTGATGATTAAATCTAATTCATTTATTTATGTATCAGGTGCAGATGTTTACCGTCAAGATGGTGAAGTTTAGGTGTGTTTATTACCAGATTTTGTAATGGATGCATAGGTGTCTTTAATTAGGTTTTGTGTTTATGATCATTAACCTAAATGGATTTTCAATCGTTCTAAAAATTGAAGATGCACCATACGCTCAGTACCGTTGTCGACATCTCGACAGATATATGTCTCGTTTTGATTGTGCATTCACGATTAAGAATAATTAGATGACTTCCTGTCTACTTCAATAAGACTACAATAGTTGCGTTGCAATGTCAAATCACAAAAGCAGTTATATGTTTGGTATTACATTAACACATTTATTTTTACATATGAGATCTTAAATTATAATTTTTAATTTTGTTCATGACAGCCCAATGCTCATGTGAAGAAGTGTTTCCAATTATGGGTATAAAGGTTGATTTCTGCAACTCGAACTCTTCTTACTGGATCTCAGGTTATTTAAAACTTCTGATAAGGTGCATCGATTTTTTTTGTAGATTTATATCTTAAATTTTTCTTCTTTGATTTTGATGTGGCCATGATGGAAGGTTTTTGTTTCAGAATCTCTGTTGATGATGTGGAGCACAGACTTGCCGACGCCGCGTTTGTGTTGTTCCATGTTCGTCTTGGAACCCTTTAGGGTTTCTGGACGGTGGTTGACGATGGTGGCTCTGGTTTCAATTGGTAGTGGTCTGTGGTTTGGTTATGATGGCTTAAAAATTTTTACACCCAATTCATGACCATGGCGTGGCAAGAATAGTGGAAGGCAAGTTTAAACCTGCAACCCTTCTTGCAGCCATGGTTTGTGAAAGTTCAGAACCATAGAAAGCACAGACCTCATGAACAACAACATTCGTCCATCCAGATGATTGATTTACATTATCCCCTTTTGAGTTTCAGTATGATGGTACATTGTTCTTTATTTTTAGGGTTTTGGGGTTTCTGAAATTTTGAGCGTTTTTTATCGGGTGAAAGTTTGATGAAATTGGGATTGGAATCTTATAGTGGAACTATGGAACGAGATTTCATGGGTTTGAATTTGAAACATTCGGTGGTGGTGGTGAAATAAGAAGCTGTTGAAGTTTGTAAGGAATCAGGTGCGATTTTGTTCATTTTTTTCGAATTTGTTCAGTTTTTGTCATCAGGTACAAGATCTTTGTTTTAAAATTGCTGATGAAAATTGTTGTTGATTAAATCTGATTCATTTATTTATGTATCAGGTGCAGATGTTTACCGTCAAGCTGGTGAAGTTTAGGTATGTTTATTACCAGATTTTGTAATGGATGCATAGGTTTCTTTAATTAGGTTTTGTGTTTATGATCATTAACCTAAATGGATTTTCAATCATTCTAAAAATTGAAGATGCACCATACGCTCTGTACCGTTGTCGACATCTCGATAGATATATGTTTCGTTTTGATTGTGCATTCACGATTTAGAATAATTAGATGACTTCCTGTCTACTTCAATAAGACTACAACAGTTGCATTGCAATGTCAAATCACAAAAGCAGTTATATGTTTGGTATTACATTAACAAGTTTATTTTTACATATGAGATCTTAAATTATAATTTTTAATTTTGTTCATGACAGCCCAATGCTCATGTGAAGAAGCGTTTCCAATTATGGGAATAAATGTTGATTTCTACAAGTCGAACTCTTCTTACTGGATCTCAGGTTATTTAATATCGATATCTATATCTATATCTATATAATCTATAATAAGAGTTTAGAAGATGATCTCACATTGTTCATGGTCATGTAATAAATCTGAATTAATCGATGTTCGGTTGATGATGATGAGATCGATGTCACCTAAGGGATATTCATCAAAACGACATCAGCTTCTCATCTCTTATTATAGATTATTATATAGATTATAGATGTTCGGTTGATGATTTTGAGATCGATGTCAGTTAAGGGATATTCAGTCAATGATGTTGATGAGATGCTTCTCACCTGAGACTAAAACTATGGTGTTTTTCTTGTCCTTTCAACATGAGGCTATGATGATTTTGTAGATCTGATTAAAAATTGAATGAAGATAGCATTATGGTATGGCAAGGTTGTAGGATGGCAGTTGTTCATGCAACCTCTCTTGCAGCCATGGTGTTGTCATCTTTATGCATAACCTGAGCCTGTCATTCTGACAATACGAATGTTTTGCAAGTTCACCATGAATGACCTTCGCCGACGTTGTGTTGTTGATTAAGTTTTTGAAAAGGGTTCGTGTATAATCGTTGTCACATCTATACAAGAAAAGGGAGTTTGGTTGGTCTGAGATGTCTATTTGAAAAGAGGACGCTGGTAAGTTTTCCTATTTAGCTATGTTTTGTTTTCACGTGGTCGTGTGGCTATGGTGGTTTTACCAACAGATCTTGCTGAATTACACCCACTGTATGTGATGTTGCTACCGAGGCACTGTTATTATATACAATATTATATAGATTAAATCAGATTTATGACATCAGTATGGACAATGTGGCATATCTCAGTGATTGACACGTAAGTAAAGTGACCTCACTTTGCTTACGTGTCAACCATTGAGATATGCCACATTGTCCATGTTGATGTCATAAATCCAATTTTAATCTAAATAATCTATTTATATTTATACTATCTATAATAAGAGACTTCAGCATGATGTAAATCTGCCTACGTGTCAACTCCTAAGCTATGCCACATGTACATGCTGATATCATAATTCTGTTTTTTAATTGTAATATATAATATAACATTTTATTATTATTATTGTTATTATTATTATTATTATTATTATTATGAGAAGAAAGAGTGAAAAAGAAAGAGAGACTTCAGATATGATTACTTCTCACAGGTGAATTAAATGCCCATTTCATCTCCCAATGCATTTTGTAAAGTGCATTTTTCTTGTCCTTTCAAGATGATGCTATGATGATTTTGTAGATATGAGTAAAAATTGAATGAAAATAGCATTATGGTATGGCAAGGTTGTAGGATGGCAGTTGTTCATGCAACCTCTCTTGCAGCCATGGTGTTGTCATCTTTATGCACAATCTGAGCCTGACATTATGACAATACAAATGTTTTGTAAGTTCACCATGAATGACCTTCGCCGACGCTGTGTTGGTGATTAAGGTTTTGAATAGGAATCGTGTATAATCCTTGTCACATCTATACAAGAAAATGGAGTTTTGTTGGTTTGAGATGCGTATTTAGCTGTATCTGAGGACGCTGGTAAGTTTTCCATTTTTCGTTTGTAGATCGGTCATATAAATTGACATTTGGACCTGATTCCTGTGAATTTGTCACATTCTCCTACATATCAGGGAGGTTAGTCTCAATTCTTTATTGTTGTTCACTCTGAAAGATAAGGTACTTTTACCATCGCTGAAGATGTTCTTGGTCTGTTTGTTCTTAGTCGTGATTGGTCATATTTAGCTGTATCTTTTTTGGTTGGTTTTGTTTGTGGTGATGATGATTTTTGGGTTGTTGTAGATGATGTTTATAGATTCAATGAAGGCAATCTGGATGATGTTTATAGATTCAATGTTGTTTGTTTGTTTTTCATTCATTATACTTTTCTCTTAAATGTGTTTTCATGATAATAGCAATTTGTTGATTACGATGACAGTTAGTTTGATAAGCAACAAACCGGTGTACACATGTGGAGGCTGCGGTGCAACACTACAAGGTTGGTAGCATATAACTAACTATTTGTGTTTTGTTTATTTTTTTTTGGAACATTTTGTTTGTTTTTATGTTTTAAGATTTTAATGTGTTAATACAGCGAAGAAGTGGAATAACAGTACAATTGACACCACATTACACAGACTGGACAACAATTCTTCAGGAAAAACTGGCTAGTGCATTCAGAAGTTAATAATCTGAATTATGGATTGCTATTAAGATGTTTGTAACTTGGTTCTTTGTTGTTAGCTGATGTTGAGATTCTTGAATCAGGGAAAATCTGGTGCCATATAATTAAGTACATGTTATACTTCAAGCTTTTTCGATCTCTTTGCAGGCGGATAGGTGGCTTTGGGAGGTATGAAAAACAGAATTGATAAATTTAGGGAAAATGTGATTGAAAGATGATTAGCCAACAGTAGAGGATCTCATTCTATAGCCTCGATAAATTCAGGGGTGTTTTCAAATAATGCTTCCTGGATGTTTGAAGACCGATAAATGTCCAAAGAAGCAGCACTGTGGACATTTGTCATTCTTTATCGGTTTCCAAACATCTAGGAAACCATTATTTGAGAAAACCCTTGCATTTATCGGAGTTGTAGAATGAGATCCTCTACTGTTGGGTTATCATCTTTTCGCAGTTGCCATTTTAGTCCACTTGGTTAACTTCATCCATTTTTTCTGTTAACGAGAAGGCCAATTTGGTCATTTTGTATGTAATTATGTTAACTAAAAGGGTAATTTAACCATATAAAATGACCGAATTGGTCTTCTCGTTAACAGAAAAAATGGATGAAGTGAACCCCGTGGACTAAAATGGCAACTGTGAAACATTTTTGGACCCACAGGTTAAAAATGAAACCTTTGAACTAAACTAGCAAAATGGCCCAAACCACAGGGACTAGAATGACATTTAACTCTAATCTATTTTTTAGTATTTGATTTGGCCAATTACCCATGTTCAAAGATAACTTATGTTTCAGACTATACAAAGATTGCCTCTTGGTTATCATAAGGTTAAATTTTAAATTAATATGGTCTCATTTGTTAATAAGTTTATAATTATACTTAAGCTATCACATTCTTTTTGTTAGGTCTCAATGCACCTAATGACAACAACCATCATTGAGCCATCACATTCTTTCCGTTTACATATCAGGTAATGGTTTTCCTTAATACATCTCGAAAATTAGGTTGTTATGTATGATTTTTCAATGTGGTTTTAAAACTTATTGGATAGTAATTGTCTCCACAAAAACATAGAAATATTTTGGTTTTGTGGCACAGATTGTTTACTACATTATCAAGCAAAGAGAAAGAAGAAAACTTTATGGCAATGAAAGGGTCTAAACTCCCTCAAAGACCTAAGAAAAGAGTCAAGATGATTCAAAGAACCTTACTTGCAATGGAGGTAGAAGACATGTGTGTTATTACTCATGTTCAAGATAACTTCTTTCGTGTTCATGTGAGCAAGAAGAGAGGAAGACACAAAGGATGTGTCAAACACAGTTCAGATGATACAGGTTCAGGTAATAAGAAGAAACCCTCTGTTGAAGAAGCAACCGGTGATAGTGTTTTGGTGGAAAACGTGGAGGGGTCAGTCACATTGTCGAGCGTTGTCAGGAAATGCTATTCTGACAACGCTCGACAATGTGACTGACCCCTCCACGTTTTCCACCAAAACACTATCACCGGTTGCTTCTTCAACAGAGGGTTTCTTCTTATTACCTGAACATGTATCATCTGAACTGTGTTTGACACATCCTTTGTGTCTTCCTCTCTTCTTGCTCATATGAACACGAAAGAGGTTATCTTGGACATGAGTAATAACACACCTGTCTTCTACCTCCATTATAAGTAAGGTTCTTTGAATCATCCTGGCACTTTTCTTAGGTCTTTGAGGGGGTTTACACCCTTGGCGATAAAAAGTAACGGAAAGAAGGTGCTCATGTTCCATATTGTGATAGCAAACTTACGTGCCTCTTACATGGAATATTGTGTTTTGATCAAGTGAATGAGGCTCCGTTGAGAGTGTGAGGGTTTCTTATAATAACCTCCCTTTTACCCTTTGTTCTTCTGATCATATATGAGTTGATGATCTTCTCATATTGTGTTTTGATCAAGTGAATGAGGCTCTGTTTGCTTTACTTTTTTGCTGCTTTTAATTGTTTGAAAGTAGGAGGCTGATATAATGTAACATCATATTTTACATATAGATGTAGACAAAAACTTTTATCATTATACTTATAATACTAACACATATTGTTTTTAACATTGTTTTATAAATATATGTAACTAAACACAAACAATTTAAATGATGTATTATAATCTATTTTTTAATATTTGATTTCGATGGTTATTAAACCTACCCGTATGTTCACACGGGTCCTACAACTAGTGTAAGAACTAAAGGAGAGATTTTTTTTTTAATTTTTTTCTAATCTTATTAATCACGTATTTTAGTCTCAAAATTCTAAAAAAAAATGTGTAAATAACACTAGTAGAGTAATTACACATAATTACCCTATAGTAATTACATATAATTACTCTACTAGAGTAAATATATATATATATTTAAAAAAAATACAACTAACCATAATACTTAAGTAGATTGGAAAAAAATCCTAAAAAGAAGAAAAAGAAAAAGAAAATTCATTGATAAGAAGCATGTTAAAGTCATTTTATATATTAAGACCTATTTGTTTATATGCTAAGACCTATTTATATTTGATCCTTACACTAAATATGAATTCTAATTTATTATTAAGATATAAAGTGTACGCACATTCATATAAAAATTCACGGTTTACGTGGTATGTAAATATATTGCTTTCTCGTTTCGTTTCTTCTAGATGGTGTTGGCCCTATGAGATGGAACAGGTACATTTTTATAAAGGTTAATATCCTATCGTGGCGAATTTTGTTGAATTGGGTTTCTACAAGACCTAACTTGGTCGACTGTGGGTTGGATGTCCCATTGTCCTTTTTGTTTGACAAACTCGGAAACTTTGGGTCATTTGGGAGAGTGAAATTGCAAGGACGCCATGGAATGCAATAACTGGATGGGTTTATTCAAAATTTCCGAATTCAAAAAGCTCATGCAACAATTCTTTTTGAATGGACTCAGTTCTGTTGCCTAAAGCCAAGAAAGGTATCATAAAATTACAACAAATTGGATATTGAGTTCTGCAGTGGCGAATCTTAAAATTTTTTAAGGGGGGGGGGGGGGGGGTCGAAAACATATATACCCAAAAATTTCTATAGAACCGGGGGGTCGAAAACGTATATACCCAAAACTTTCTATACGAAAACTACATATATAACACTACTGGCCGAAAAGTTCGGGGGGTCAGGCGCCCCTCCCGGCCCCTTCAAAGCATCGCCCCTGGAGTTGTGGAACCTGGTTATGGCATTGGAACTAATTCCTTTGTTGCCGATTAATCACTTGCTAGATGGAATATATATAGTGAAGAGATATGGGCGCGGACCCACATCCGTCTAGTTGGCAAAGACTAACGACCCGTGGGTCTACTCGCCACGTTGGATGCACCAGCAGTTATCGCAGGAGGAACCAGAAGGGCGCGCAGTTGATAACGACAACTGGCCAATCACGTTCCGCGATTTCTTGCCCCTCTTAACCTCTTCTAACAGCTATCGCAGAAGATATCACAAGGGCATTCGATGGTGGCATCCAACTATTGGCATTATACGGATACACACAGTCCTCTGCCATCATTAATAGTTAGCAGGGAGGGGACCAATAACTTCTCGTCATCCTGGCTTTAAATACCACACTCCTCATTTAGGTGAACTCACTCTACTCTCTCACTTTTCGAACAACCAAAATGATATATCTATATAAGAATTCATGTGTTACGATATCCAAATATTTAGCTTTTTAGAAATAGTGAATAGTTTTAACCAAAAGTAGTCCAAATTCAAATCAGAACTAATTCATTTGTAATCAGTTTCGTAACTTCATTATCAACCAACCTAACATCAAAACAATATGTTTGTTTTTCTTTTTAAATGTTCGATATGATATGTAGGTGATGGGGGCACCAACAAGTTCGAGATTGGGTTAATGCAATTT
The DNA here is from genome assembly GCA_030545235.1 of Helianthus tuberosus. Lineage (NCBI taxonomy): Eukaryota > Viridiplantae > Streptophyta > Magnoliopsida > Asterales > Asteraceae > Helianthus > Helianthus tuberosus. Next base: position 136,366,018 of record CM060403.1, on the reverse strand, counting down.
GGCCAAGCCGCCAAGGAACATCGCCGCAACCCATGCGGGTTGTTTAACTAGCTCACGAATCCGGTATGGAAGTCATGAGTTAGCCGTGTTTATTTAATCTTAATCAAAATAAAAAATGCTACGGTAGTTGTGAGTTCAACTAGGAGTTCCCTCTACGGCTTGAAATGTTTAACTGGATTTAAGTGATGTGGATAATACTATTGGATTATGTAGAGGGTACTTGTGGGTTCAACTAGGAACATCCCCTACACCCTTACGATAAACCGATGCCCAAGTTATTATTGTGTATAAATGCATCCCCCCATCTCCATATATATGTTTGTTTTCTTCCCCAAACAAGTAGTAATCAAGAAAAAATCTTCATGGGTGTGATACTACCCTTTCAGTGTAATCTTTCTTCCCACTGATTTGCAGAAATATATCTATTTAACAAGATGCACTTCACCTGCAAAGCTATTAGAAGTACATTAATGTTTAAGTTCAAGCTCACCCAGTAGCTTTACTTAAACTAACAAATCTTTTTAAACAATTACTAAATGTCTCTTTCAAATCTAGTTTCTTGATATGATGTCTTCCTCAAACCCTTTTCCACACCCTACTTCAACCATTCACTATGTCTTCTCTCCTTCCAATTCCTTTCTTGATCAGGAAAAAGATGATCTTTACACCAACCACCCCAACCCATTTCTCTCCGGTGATTGTCTTATGGCCAAAGAAGATAATACTACAAGTAAGAAAGATTTAGTTGAAGAAATAGGGTTGGAACAATGTGATGAGTATAATAATCTTTTCTGGTCTGAAATCAAGAACAAGAAAAGTACCAAGAAAGACCACCATAGCAAGATCTATACCGCTCAAGGCCCGAGAGATCGGAGGGTGAGATTGTCAATTGAAGTTGCAAAAAAGTTCTTTTGTCTTCAAGATATGTTAGGAGTTGACAAAGCAAGCAAAACCCTCGACTGGCTCTTTGAAAAGTCCAAGATCTCAATTAAAGAATTAATTAAAAGCAAGAAAGAAGGCTCATCTTCAACTGTTACTGACCAATCTGAAGTTGTGTTCCTGGAAACTGGATCAGATGAACAAGATAAAGGGGTGAACAAGAAGTGTGGTGAGGGAAAAAGAAAGAAGATAACAAGAAAAGTTAAATCTGGATTTAGTGTGAATCAGTCAAGGGCAGAGGCAAGAGCAAGAGCTAGAGAGAGGACTAAAGAGAAAATGAATGTTAAAAAGCTTGATAAGGAGTCCAAGAGTGTTCATGTTGACTGCTGTTCTTCAGATTCAACACTCAACTCAAGCTTTTGGAATTCAATTGAATCGCAAAGCGATTATAATGACAAGATTGGGGAGTCGATTATGGAGGATAAGATCTCAATGCTGTATAGTTATCAGCACGATCTTGCTGTGTCTAATGATTCGAGCTCTAAGTTCAAAGGTTTGCCTAAATTTACAGATGTCCACGAGCAGCCTCAGCCTGGTGACTGTGCAATGATTTATTAGATCTGTTCAAGGTACAATTACTATTAAAACACCAGCACAAACATGTTTATTAATCCAATTATTCATGGTTCGATCGGCGATATACGCAGGTCATGGTCAGCCAAGAGGCAGCAATAAAGATCTGGTGATCCTGATCCACATCCATAAGTACCTAGTCAGGCTGAGCTGGACCGATATTGTGAGGATGTAAGTCCATACTAATATATTGTTGTTAAATAATCAACATTTCTATGATTATTGGTGTTTTGTTGTTTAATAAGCAATCTGTTAGGGCCATATATAATGTATGCAATCAATTTTTATGAATAACAAGTTTGTTCTCACTCGGACTATACCTTTATGCTTTTTTTTTTCGTTCCTGTCAAATTTTTACATCTGAAATCCTAGGGTACAACTTGGTAATTGGGTGTATGTTCTTGAACTAGAACTTATTAATACCAGTAGCTAGTGGGTTGTTTTGTTTGATTTCTTTTGTAAGCATGGAACTTAAATAGTGTATTATCATTTGGATCAACTGATACATATCATTTAGTGAAGGCTCTATGCTTGTAGCAATTTTGTGGTTTGTAAGTGGGTAAACCTAAACAAAAAATGAAGCATATCTGAGTCATTAAGTTGTTAATTGGGGAGGTTTCCTTGTTTCTAGAAAGTAGTTAATTCATGGAATTGGTAGCATTAGTTACTTTCCCTAGTAAGCCCACTATATAGGTTACTTTATAGTTGGATTAATATAAATACTGATTTCATTCTGGTATTACCTTCGACTTAGCTTCGTCCTTCTACCTTCTCCCACCGAAGATACCTTCTCCGAACGGGCCAATACACACAATCCAAGATCCAACAAATTTGACCTAAATCTGATATATAATCCCTATTTTTTCATTATGGATTATCCATGTTAAGGATACCTGGATTTTATTTAAATGTACAATATCCAAAGTAGTTTTCAATGACTGCATGTCTTTCATTCATACCAAACAGTTGTTTTTTTCTATTTTCCATAAAAAAGTAGCTATTGAAATTGGTATGGATGCATAAAGTTTTTGAGAAACACATACAACTTCATAGATCTTTTATAATTAAGCAATACAATTAACATGGATTATTGTTAAACACCCAAAGTAACAATCAAGACCACTAGAGTTCATTTACATGATTTGGCTAGTTTGTAATTATACGCTCACTTGCGGTATGCTCATATAATGTATATATGTATGGGCGCTTGGGGGCAAAAGTGAAAGTGCACTAATTTTAACGTTATTTTACTAATTTCGTGAAAAATAACGTTAAAAGAGGGGGATGGTTAATCATGCATCATGTGGTGGCGTTGATAGCCGAAAGACAAGGGGGTACATGCACTAATCGGCGTTTGTCTCAATTGCTGTGTGTTATTTGTCTTATGTCCAAGGCTTGATGCAACACTACTATCGAGTCGGGGGTCTCATTGGAAGCAACCTCTCTATTACTATAGGGTAGAGGTTAGGATGGCTACATCTCACCCTTCTCAGACCTTACCTTAGCTTTGCTATTGGTGGGATATACTGAGTATGATGACGGTGATGACTAGTTTGTAATTACCCACTATTAATATTGTAAAACACCCAAAGTAACAATCAAGACCACTAGAGTTCATTTACATGATTTGGCTTGTTTGTAATTACCCACTATTAATCTTGATCAATCCTTAAGATAAATTCAGCTTCTATTTTGTAAAGAGTCCTATTATACACATGCCACTGACAACATATATAATCCTACACCGTTTACAAACAGCCATTTGTGGTTGCACTGAACGGGCGTTTGAAGGTTAGGGCTTGCGTCATAGCCTCTACTTTTAAACGGTCGTTTGAGGCTTCATTGAAAGGTTGTTAGAAGGCTTTGTTAAACCTTTAAGTCATAGCCCCCTAACGGTTGTTTGAGTTTGGGGTTTACATAGGATTAGTAGGTCCATTTGTAAATCACAATGGTATGACGTTTGTTAAACCTTTGAGTCATAGCCCCCTAACGCTTGTTTCAGTTTGGGGTTTACATAGCATTAGTAGGTCCATTTGTAAATTTAACATAAAATATATTATAAAGATATGTTTTGGTTGAATTCTTTTACAATGACCAATGACCTAGTAGTATGATGGTATGACGCTTGTTAAAATTGTTAAGAGTTCAAATCTTTGCAAACATAACATGTAGTATATATAGGCGTAAAAAAGTTGTTCAAGAAAAGATATCTCATAGTGAATTAATATCAATTTTGGTAGGACAAATGTTCATAGTTTGCTTTGGGAAGTGGATGCTTCTAGTTATTTGATATACATATATGTTTTTGACACTTGACACCCATCTCAAAATCTTTTCCTTGTTATTATCTTTGTTTAGTTGGTAAAATGTTCTTGATGATTGATGTAGACATCACAAAGATCTCGTGTCACTTCTGCTTTGGACTAAATGAACCTCTAATCTTTACTAGAAACAAATTTACAATCTATATTAACTTCAGATTACAGGATCTGGGCATGCCATCTGGGGTTCTTAAATCTCACCATTGCCTATCAGTTAATCATATTTCTTGCTGTTATATACTTATATAAATCACTGATTACCATGAACGTATATACGAACAGTTTGCAGAAAGATAGCCCGCTTTAGTATTCTAGAGAGAGAGAGAGACACACAAAGGGATGTGAAGGTAGTTGCAGAGTGAGAGTTAAGTACTTTGATTATAATGTGAATTGTCATTTCTGCTGGTTCTCAGTGCACAGTTTAGTTATCTTTTCATATGGTTTTTAACAACATGATCAGTTATAGGTTCAAGTTTCAAGCAACGTATAACAGCTAATTTCCCGCATCTGCCAAACCCTAGCTAGTCAAACTCATGATAACTTACAAAAATAACCTTAAAATTGTTTCTTATTCTAGTTTAACCCTCAAGTTAACCAGCTTCCTTGATGATTAAACCTTATCTCGAAACATTGTGGATTAAAAAAAATAAAAAATTAAATAGAACGGCAGATATATACTTACAAAGTAGTGAAACCCTAACAGTAAAAAGCAGCAACTCCAAAACCAAAAACAAAAAAGCTAATGGTGTTATTTTTTTACTTAGACTGCGGGTATGGGGCGGGGGTTTGGGCGTGGGTTGGCTGAAAACGCCCAAGCCACCACCCCGGGTGGGCATGGGTTTGGGCGTGGCCCCTTTGGCGTGGGATTCAGCCCGGGCGTGGGGCGGGCTAGTAAGTGACATGGCATGCTCTAAATGGCCAAACCAAATTCATGCCCCCCAACCCAAGCCCCCAACCCAAGCCCCATCATACCCCATGGGCGTGGGTTTTGGCGGTGGGTTTTTTCCCATTCCACGTGTCAACATATGCCCCAACCCAAGCCCTAACCCAAGCCCCCCATACCCCGCAGTCTTAAGGACAATCAAGCATTTGGTTAATTTGGTATGTATCCAAACTAAGACTATTGGGTGTGGTGGACAAGGCCAAGGAGACAAAGCCCTGCCACATAGGCACCACCTGGACTTTGGGGGTTTTTTGCACTCCAAAGCACAAAAGGAAATAGATGGTGAAAGGCAAGGGACAAAGGCAAGTGAGAGTGAAAAGAGGGGCAACCACCAGGGGCACAACATAGTGGGGTTGGGGGAGGACGCCCGATCCCCCCGAAGTTTTCGCTCAGTAGCGCTCGATATGTAGTTTTCGTATAGAATTTTATATGTATATACGTTTTCGACCCCTGGTTTTATAATTTTTTAGGTATATACGTTTTCGATCCCCCGGTCGGAAATCTCAAGCTTCACCACTGTTCCCCCCCACCCCTCCACGCACCACTCCGAGTAATCTAAAAGGAGTTTGTGATTATCACGTAGTTAACTGTTAGATCATCATTACTTTTTGTACAACACAGGTCTATAATCTGATTATGTATTTTTTTATGAGTTTTTCCTTTCATTACACTAGCTAGGATTATCTTGATGTGGATTTTTTTTCATAAAATATATCTAGTGTTATCAGATGTGTTAAAGTTCTAGATCATCGAACAGGATGGGAAAATGATTCACGATTTGGTACATGGCAACTAAAGATATATTGTTACAACGAGGTCGTTATCAAGCTTTACACAATCGATGCAACCGAAAAACATAAATGATATGTTTGGAAGATAATGTAGAACAGTAGAAGAGGGATCCGAACATAACTTTATAGGAAATTCGTAAAGGTTATTTTCGGATAACTTGTGATCATATATGCATCAAATTGTTATTGTTGTGGGCTAAATCTGAATATGGATTTATGCTTATATTAATGCAAGTGCCAAGAGAAAAAAAAGAGTGTGCCTATTGGCACACTAAAGTGCCTATTGGCACACCAAACCCTAGCAAAATTAATCAGTGCCTGATAACCAATCATTGCACAGAAAACAAGGTGTGTCTATGCTGCGTATTGACCAATACGCTGCGTATTGGGATTTACACAAATGTTCCCTGAAGTTTCAAAAATTGACACAAATGGTTCCTTTTTTTTGATATATTTACACTTTGGTCCCTGATGTTTCAATTTTTACAAATATGGTCCCTGATGTTTCATAAATTGACACAAAGGGTCCCTGTCAGGGACTATTTTTATAAAAACTGAAACTTCAGGGACCAAAGTGTAAATATATCAAAAATGGGTAAAAAGGGGGTCTTCTTTAAAGAACCGGCCCTTGCAAGACTCGAACTCATGACCTCTCGTTTAGAACCGCAACGCCTTAACCAGTTTATCCTCCTACTAGGAGCTGTTAGTATATGAAACCTAATTCCATATATACACTAGTTAACCAATACGTTGCGTATTGGTCAATACGCAGCGTATATAAAACATCTGCAAAAATGGGGTCATTTTGGTAGGTTTGAAGTATCAAAAGTTTACCAGGTTTGTATACGCTGCGTATTGGTCAATACGCAGCGTAGATAACCTTCCTGAATTTTAAAAGTTACAGAACTTTATCTATACAACAGAATATGTTAAATAACCTGCCAGAATTTTATATGTACACCATAGTATATAACATTTCAAAATATGTTAAACCGTTTAACCGGAAGTTTGATATATACAAGAAAAGTTTGTGCATACATAACAAAATGATAAAATACTACTGCTGCTGCTCCTGATGCTGCTGCTCCTGATATTGCTGCTGCTGCTGATGCTGATCCCATTCCGCATCCGCAATGAAGGGTAGTGGAGGTAACCTGTCATGCTGTCGCTGCTGCTGCAGCGCCGCAGCCACCCACTCCAAGAGATAGTTGTTCCTTTCAACGTACCGAAGCAGCCGCTGATGTGACGGGTCAGGACCGCGCCAAACATGGCGTGGGAATTGAGGCGCCCCGGGTGGTCCACGCGGCTGTGATGGCTGCGGAAGAACGGCGGCCGGCTCATGCGGCTCCGGATCGTGCGGAGGATAAAACAGAGGGAACTGTTCTGGCAGTTGTGTAAGCTCGTATTGCGTGCTGTCCAGTTTCTTTAACCGCTTCCCGCATGGAAAGTCTTTGGTAATTTGCATCCCGTTTACTGTGTTCATCCCCATCCGCTTTGGCTGTGTCGCCGGGCCTACACGGCCGCCGAATAGCATTCCGCTCATGTCGATGATGCGCGGAGGCGAAGTACTGCGCCAACCCGTGGGCGAGAGCGCACGGCCTCTTGTATAAGAGGCAATATAAAAAGAACAAGTCACCACTCGTACACCACTCCCGGCTTTTGTTTCGAGCAGTGATCGAAGAGGAAATCATTTTGTGCAAATACCTGCATATATGGAAACCAGTCATCAAATAATAATCAGACGACATCGATTAAATGAGGATAAAAAAACAATATATTTTTGACTCGTTACGGATTTTGACGCACGTAACGGACCTACGGGCCTTACGAGGGTCAAAACTAATATCGTCGTTAAATTATATTTTTTTTATTATTTAGTCGAAGTCGAACCGTAAGGCGCGTAGGTCCCTAACGGGCGTTTAAACGGCTGCAAACGCAAACGCAACCGCAAACGGCTGCAAACGCAACCCCAAACGGCTGCCGGTTTAAACGCCGGTTACGGTTCGACTTCGACTAAATAATTAAAAAAAATTATGTTTAAAATAAATTTCTGTTTAAAAAGAAATTTTGTTTAAATGGTCCCTGGAGTTTCAAAAATTGACACAAATGGTCCCTTTTTTGATATATTTACACTTTGGTACCTCAAGTTTCAATTTTTACAAAAATGGTCCCTGATGTTTAAAAAATTGACACAAATGGTCCCTAACGAGCGTCGAAATAAGTTCGTCGTTAAAATATAAAACGACGAACTTAGTTTCGACGCTCGTTAGAGACCTACGCGCCTTACGGTTCGACTTCGACTAAATAATAAAATATATATTTTAACGACGAACTTAGTTTCGACGCTCGTTAGGACCGTACGCGCCTTACGAGCGTCCAAACTAAGATCGTCGTTAAATTATATTTTTTTTATTTAGTCGAAGTCAAACCGTAAGGCGCGTAGGTCCCTAACGAGCGTCGAAATTAAGTTCGTCGTTAAAATATAAAACGACTAACTTAGTTTCGACGCTCGTTTGAGACCTACGCGCCTTACGGTTCGACTTCGACTAAATAATAAAAAAATATATATTTTAACGACGAACTTAGTTTCGACGCTCGTTAGGACCGTGCGCGCCTTACGAGCGTCAAAACTAAGATCGTCGTTAAATTATTTTTTTATATTATTAATCGAAGTCGAACCGTAAGGCGCGTAGGTCCCTAACGAGCATCGAAACTAAGTTCGTCGTTAAAATATAAAACGACGAACTTAGTTTCGACGCTCGTTAGAGATCTACGCGCCTTACGGTTCGACTTCGACTAAATAATAAAAAAATATATATTTTAACGACGAACTTAGTTTCGACGCTCGTTAGGACCGACGCGCCTTACGAGCGTCAAAACTAAGATCGTCGTTAAATTATATTTTTTTATTATTTAGTCCATGTCGAACCGTAAGTCGTGTAGGTCCCTAACGGGCGTTTAAACGGCTGCAAACGCAGCCGCAAACGGCTGCGATTTGGCTGCTGTTTGCGGCTGCGTTTGCAGCCGTAAACCCGCGTTTAAACGGCTGCAAAGGCAGCCGCAAACGGCTGCGAAATCGTTGCCGTTTGGGGCTGTGTTTGCAGCCGTTTAAACGCCAGTTTACGGCTGCAAACGCAGCCCCAAACTGCTGCCGGTTTAAACGCCGTTTAAACGCCGGTTACGGTTCGACTTCGACTAAATAATTAAAAAAAAATATGTTTAAAATAAATTTCTGTTTAAAAAGAAATTTTGTTTAAATGGTCCCTAGAGTTTCAAAAATTGACACAAATGGTCCCTTTTTTGATATATTTACACTTTGGTCCCTGATGTTTCAATTTTTACAAAAATGGTCTCTGGTGTTTCAAAAATAGACACAAATGGTCCCTAACGAGCGTCGAAACTAAGTTCGTCGTTAAAATATAAAACGACGAACTTAGTTTCGACGCTCGTTAGAGACCTACGCGCCTTACGGTTCGACTTCGACTAAAAAATAAAAAAATATATATTTTAACGACGAACTTAGTTTCCACGCTCGTTAGGACCGTACGCGCCTTACGAGCGTCAAAACTAAGATCGTCGTTAAATTCTATTTTTTTTATTATTTAGTCGAAGTCGAACCGTAAGGCGCGTAGGTCCCTAACGAGCGTCGAAACTATATTTGTCGTTAAAATATAAAACGACGAACTTAGTTTCGACGCTCGTTAGAGACCTACGCGCCTTTCGGTTCGACTTCGACTAAATAATAAAAAAATATATATTTAACGACGAACTTAGTTTCCTCGTTAGGACCGTACGCGCCTTACGAGCGTCAAAACTAAGATCGTCGTTAAATTATATTATTTTTTTATTATTTAGTCCATGTCGAACCGTAAATCGCGTAGGTCCCTAACGGGCGTTTAAACGGCTGCAAATGCATCCGCAAACGGCTGCAAAATCGCTGCCGTTTGGGGCTGTGTTTGCAGCCGTTTAAACGCCGGTTTACGGCTGCAAACGCAGCCCCAAATGGCTGTCGGTTTAAACGCCGGTTACGGTTCGACTTCGACTAAATAATTTAAAAAAAAATTTGTTTAAAATAAATTTATGTTTAAAGAAATTTTGTTTAAAAAAAATCTGTTTAAAAAAAAGTTGTTTAATAACTAACGTACCTGAAGAGCGGATCCTCAATCAGCGTAACCCTCCCCTTGGATTGTTGGTGGTCCCAATGAGTGATGTCCGCCATCAGAGCCCAAAACCTTAATAGCGTGGGTTTATCAACCATTCCCAACCCCTGTTTACACGAATGTTTATTAAACGTTAAATTAATATTAAATCTTAAATGTTATATATTAAAATAATAATAATAACAATACAAAATTTGTGTTAAACGTACCTTCGTATAAAGATCCGTAGCGATCTCAGCCTCCGTATACAAACCGCTATGCACCGCAAACTGTGCAAGTGATATAGAACGCGTCTGGCCAGCCATGCGAAAAGAAACCTCGGGCAGGGGAGGGGGCTGCGCGGGGTCCACATCCTGATCTGGCCGACGAGGATGAAACTCGAACGACGACAGAAACTCGACCAGTATCTCCCTGTAGGTCGGCGTAAATGAGAGCTCAAACAGACGATCCCACGGTGACTCAAGGGGAACAAACCCCCGCTCCCAATCTTCAACCTCGAGCTTCCGGAGGGTTTTCCAAGAAACCGCAAAATGTTCACGAATATGGATCTTCCGAAGCTTCTCGCAACGGAGAGCAGCGTCGGACTCCGGAGGAAACTCCAAATACGGGTGATTCTCGAGAGGATCCGGCGGTGGACGCGCCCGCCGCTTCCGCTGCGGCTGCTCCGTTATCGCTTGAGGTCGTGGATCTAGTGGGGCATCCGTTAATGGGAAGATGGTAGTGCTCCATTCGATGCTTAGCACGTGGAGGACAATATTATACCTTTGCGCTACGAGAAGCCCTACCTGGGGCATTTCCATCTAGTGACTCGGACCGCACGCTTTCAATGAATGCCATTCGATGCTCTTACGTATTCGTTTAAAGTCTCCTTTGTTATATGTTTCGAATATATGCTTCCAACGCGCCTCGTTATGGTCAATCTCCAGTAGTAAATCTCTTCGAATATTGGGCCATGCGTGTTCCAGAAAAGCTAACCCGACAGCCACAGACCTGTACCCACAATGACCGTCTGGGGTCACATCTTGTATACGCGATATGTAAGATTGAAACTCTGATGGAATTTGATCCTTAAACCTTTCAATGCTTAACAAGTGCTCGTCCCCCTTCATTAATGGAAAACCCTTACCATCCCGCGTCTCCTTCTTTTTATAACTCGTTGAACTGTTTCGTTGCATTTTAGGTTTTTCAGACTTTACAACCGAACCAGTTCCACGAGAGCCCTCTGACGGTACGTATGAGCTGTGTCGGGGTAAATCGTACCTATGTTTGGGGGGAGCGGTATATACGTTGTTGTCCTAGCCATAGGAGCTGTATCTCGCAGCTTCGTCTAACCTCGCAGCTTCATCTAGCCTTTCTTGTACTTTCTTTGTTGTAGGCCGACCACGAGTATTTTGCTGGACGATCGGTGGTTTCTTGGTTGACGATTTCGGGGTGAAGACCGCTTTTATCTTTGAAAGCAAACTCTTTTGCTGAACGGGGGACTGCGCCTCTAAATGTTGCCGCACATTATTTAGCTCTGCTACAACATCGACCTCCTCGTCTACCAGTTTACACGGGAGCAAGTCAAGCTTACGCCAGAATACATCTATGTCGTCGAGTTGTATCATACGCCCTGCACAGTTAAGTTAATACGGTGTGAGAAACAGCTAAATCGTACAAAATAACAAAAGGTTTGTAGTTTTAATATTTTTTACCTGTACGTTTGTAGTTTTCCTGCCTACAAGCACACGGCAATCCATAGCCAAGCCACATTTGGCAACCACATGATGCGTTAAGTTTCCGCAACACCTCCATTTTCCTCATTAACTCTTTTGACAGCAAATCAAGTGCTTCATGGGAAACCTTTCCACGTAGGTTGTCCAACAGTCGGTGTCTGTGGTGGTTCATCATTTTTTCGATGCTCTCAGTGAAACTTTTTTGTATTTCATCGTACTGAGTTTCAACTATATCAATGACGCATCTTGCTATTCGCTCCAATGAACTCCCGCGCGTAACGTATCTTTTTAAATTTGCGTGCTAGCTCTCAACTCTGTTGGTGGTGCGCTGACACTTATCGGTCCACGCATAAACGAACATTTCTTTATAGTCTTTGAGCCAGTTTTCGTAGACGTAATCATAGACACCTGCAAAAATAAAATAATGAAATGTAAAAGCGTGTGTAAAATATAATAGATTGGGTGAGTCGTTTGTTGAAGGAACACTTACTTTCTCGGTTGGCAACCACGAGTCGGTTATACATTTTCTCCAAGTTGTACTTGTACATGGGCTCTGATGAAGATTCGCACAATCTCCGCCAGTACGACATAAATTTCCCCCAATCTTCTTTATCGAACCCTTTCTTGCACTGTCTAGCTATATTTTGTTGGATGTGAAAGTGGCATAGAAGCCTGGTTGCGTTCGGGAATACTTTAGAACACGCGTTAATTAGGGCAAGCTCCCTATCCGTGACTATCACACGCGGCATCGTACATTCATGCAATATTGACTTGATCCGCTCAAGCACCCACACGTAGTTACCCCTTCGTTCTTTACAAATAACGGCATGTGCGATACAAAAAGACTTGCTGGTCGACGTCATACCCACAACCTGGACAAATGGCATGTTGTAGAGGTTTGTTTTGTAGGTCGCGTCGATCAACATCACGTGCGGGAATGCACGCCACATAGTGATTGAATAAGGATGAACAAAGAAAATCTATGTTACGACATCTGTTTTGGGATCCTGTCGGGTGTCGTAAATGAATCGGTGGTCATGCAGCAGGCTTTCCAGTGCCTGAATAGGATTCTTTCTGTCCATTATTGTCGCTCTAATTTTTTGTACCGCATTTTGCACGTCTTTCTGAACGTGCAGGCTGTCGGGGAACTGCTTTCTTAGGGTTTGAAATATGATACGTGGCTCCATGTTTTGAGCAGTTAGCTGCTCCACTAGCTTGTATTCGGCTTTAGTAAATATTCGCACAAAAGCGTGGCCCAACAGACTCGTCGTAGGTTCGTGGTTATGGTTCGCGTCGTCCACTTTTAACTCCCACGTGTCATTCGTCACGTCCCGGATGGCGAGTAATGAAAATGGGCAACCAATTTTTTTGCTACCAGCTTTCCTAACTGTTGCTTTACTACGGTGCTCACCACTACGGTCGCACACAAGCTATTCCATCCCAGTAGTACCGCCAATATTTTTTGATCGGCGGGTAACAATTACGTAACCATACTCCTTTCCCGTTTCTTGTACCCAATTCTTCAAATCAGTTAGAGACATGAAACGCTAAAAAAAGTTACGTTAATAATAACAATAATAACAATAATAATAATAATAATAACAACAACAACAACAACAATAATAATAACTATAATAACAATAATAACAATAATAACAATAATAATAATTATAAAAATAATAATAATTATTTTAAAAAAATCGGTAATAATAATAATAATAATAATAATAACAATAACAATAACAATAACAATAATAATAACAATAATAACAATAATAATAATAACAATAACAATAACAATAATAATAATAATAACAATAACAATAACAATAATAACAATAATTATTATTATTATTATTATTATTATTATTATTATTATTTTAATGTGATACCTCATTTATTTGAAACGGATTGTCCAGGGTAGATGGTTCATAAAGTGATGTATCGTATCCACTGTATCCACATTCACCCACGTATCCACTGTAACCACCTTCACCCCCATATCTATCGTATCCATTGTATCCACATTCACCCCCGTATCCACTGTAACCACCTTCACCCCCGTATCTACCTTCACCACCGTATCCACTATAACTTCCGTATCCACCTTCATCCCCGTATACCCCGTAACCCGGATACGATTGTTGCATCGGGTAATATGGTTCATCAACAGGTGCATTCTCAGCACCGTATCCACTTTGTTGCACGTACGGAGATTCATACCCGTATCCGTAATCTGGATACACTTGATGCGCCGGGTAATTTGGTTCATCAACAGGTGGAGTGGGAGTCTTGTTCAAGTCTGGCAACTGTGTTTTTTGATCAACAGGGACTCCAGACACAACCTCCTCCTTCTCATTGGCAGCATTTGCTCCCCATGTGTCGTTAGAATAGCGATTACCGAAATAATTATCGTTCCAAAATGATGACATTTTAACAAGATTGAACAAAAAACAGAACAAATAATTTTGGTTTAGTGTGTAAGTTGTTACTGAACAAGAAGATGAAAAAGAAAGCAGAGGAATTGAATTCGCTCCAATGAACAGATATGAATAGATGGATAAATAGACTTTCATGTGACACTTCAATAGGCAGCGTATTGCTCTCTACTCCCCGTATTACTTTATTCACGTGCCTGGACAACATCGTATCGATGTCAAATCAGTCTGACATACGCTGCGTATTGACCACTACGCAGCGTATAGGGTTACATCTATACGCTACGTATTGATCACTACGCACCTTATGGCAGACTGATTTGAAATGGTACTAGGTTTGACTGTCTGGTCGTATACCTACCCCTTACATACGCTGCGTATTGATCAATACGCAGCGTATAACATAACTAGTGTATATAACTATTAAGTTTCATATTCTAACAGCTCCGAGACGGAGGATAAACTGGTTAAGGCGTTGCGTTTCTAAACGAGAGGTCATGAGTTCGAGTCTTGCAAGGGCCGGTTCTTTAAAGAAGACCCCCCTTTTTACCCATTTTTGACATATTTACACTTTGGTCCCTGAAGTTTCAAATTTTACAAAAATGGTCCCTAGAGTTTCGAAAATTGAAACAAGTGGTCCCTGAAATTTCATGAATTTACAGAAATGGTCCCTGGTGTTTAGAAAATTTACAAAAAGGTCCCTGAATTTCGAAAACTGACAAAAATGGTCTTTCATATACGATGCGTATTGACCAATACGCAGCGTATATACACCTTGTTTTCTGTGCAATGATTGGTTCTCAGGCACTGAGATCAATGGTCTATCTACGCTGCGTATTTCTCAATACGCAGCGTATTTAAACCCTAAGTGTGCAGATAGGCAAACTGAGTGTGCAGATAGTGAGAGCCAAAAAAAATCTAAATATGTTCTAGCAAAGTTAAGAGAAAACCCAAAATGAAAGAAACTTCATTATGATCCATCAAAAGTTGTTCAAGTCTTACACATGTGATCACTCTATTAATTCATATGCAATTCCAAATCAGTAATTTCTGTCTATGTAATTAACCAACATCTTGACTAAATGCTTAAATGAAATAAAAAAAAAACATATTTAAGTATGATTTTGGTCTAAATTACTTAACCAAATTTTCATTATCTTCTTTCTCTTCTCATTTGTTTCCTTGACTTCATTATCTTTCCAAAATGCTAACACTTTGTGTCACCCCAAACATTATGGCTTCAGAAGCCTATATATCTTTATATGGTATATCATCAATAAGAGATTCATTGGTTTCAAGAGTTATCATCACATATTATTTGTTAAGCAAGAAGTAATTGCAATGAATTCACCACAATTCATATTGAGAAGAAGTAATTATTGCGGATCGGTATGACTCAGAACTGGACTAGAACAGATTAACTCAACATCTGGGAACCAAGAACAGAACCATTATTACAACACAGCTCGGTTTATACGAGTTAGTGGTCCAGTTCCACGGGTTTCATGAGTCGATCCATGAGTCGCTCACCCCTACAAATGTGGATTGGTGGGAGTGTGGAGGAAGAAGAATAAAGAAACTTGCACATAACAAATGGAAAATGTAATTTTAGACTTTTAATAAATAATGTTATTTACGATTTTGTTTTGATTTAAACATCCCCGAACCTATAACTTATTAATTAACTCTCATTTGTAATTTTTTAAAGGAAAAACTTTTGATTTGATAATAATTTTTTTCTCATTTGGATTTTCTCTAAATGTTGCTAAAAGTATCTAGCTTTTTTTTCTTCTTCCATTTTGCATTGAAATGCTTTGCATAAATTGATTTTTTGATATGATGTCGACAAGGGGTCGTGGTAAGATCAAAGTGGGTAACAAGGAAAAGATATATGTACAATTGGTTCTTAAGATCTCCTTCTATGTTTGTATTATGATCCAAGCTAGGTGGTGCCACAAAAAAAAAAAAAACATATAAAAATAAAAATAAAAAAATTCTTTAGGTTTCTTTTGGTCTCTCCACTAAATACCTTTTAAGCTTTAAAGATTTAAAGCATATTACAATCAGACGCATGGTAACAATTTGTGTACTGTGTACGTAATATTGTTAGCTAGCTGGGTTGCTTTATTGTGGTAGGAGCCCTACAATCTTGTTCTTGTTGCACATCAATCACTCAACTCACATATACGTACCAAAACGTACTCATTTGGAAGATAGTTGATCAAAATTAGAACACCAACGTGACAGGTAAGGGATGAATGGCCCAAGTAACCGCTTTTGAAAAGCCCATGACCAAATAGACTTAATTGGGCTTGGCCTCTTGTGTTATAAGAATTGCCAGTGTTGGGTTTAAAAAAGCAGTTTGCTTACTTAATTAGGGCTGCTTATTACTTTATTAACCGGGAGGATGGGCTAACAAAATTTAAACTATAATATTGGTTCTGCCGTTACGTTCAGGGCTTCAAGTTAATTAGTTAATTACTATCAAAGACGAATCGTATTATTATCCATTAATTTATATAAAAGTTTCCATCAAATTGTAGACGAATAAATAAGGGTGATGGTATCTACACATCCTCTAAAATTTTTGTGTACCCCTCAATAGAAACCATATAGGCCAATACGCTTCCCATAGGGTTTGAAGCATTAAATGCGACACCAATAGGAAGCGTATGGGGCAATACGGTTCCTATTGGTACAATATTCTCTGACGCGCACGTAGTTCAAAACTATAAAAGTCTGAAAAGTGACACAATAGGAAGCGTATTGCCCAATACTATTCCCATAAGTTTAATAGGAAGCGTATAGGGCAATACACTTCATATTAGTTTTACTTAAAAATTATAAGTTGCATCAAATTTTTAAATTATTATTGTTATCTTATAATGTTTTTATAAAACACTTATTAAACAAAACAATATATATATATATATATATATATATATATATATAGGAAATGTATGGGGCAATATGGTTTCCTTGGACCCAAAGTATAGGAAGCGTATGGGCCAATATGGTTCCCCTAGACCCAAAGTATAGGAAGCGTATGGGGCAATATGGTTCCCCTGGTCCCCTAATCTGAATCCTTTTTATAAAAATGTGTCAAAAAAATGTTTATACATTATTGTAATACCCAAAACATATTTATGATAACCATGTGGGGTATACCACGGCTATCGATCGTATTCCCGAGGATGAGTTGTTTGCCTGGTGGCCCACCATCGGTGAAGGTCCATACACCAAGGCGGAGGAGTTCCGATCCTCGGAGATTCGCAACCCGTTAGTTCGTTAATTGCATCGTTGCTTTAGCACGGGCATCGCGACCCGTGGCAAGAGTTACAAGCACGTAACGAAGGCCGATCTTTTCTATCTCTATTGTTTATTTACTGGTCGTCCGTGCGCCCTCCATCTCTGCCTGGTGGATTATGTTGTCGCACGTTGGAAAAAGAAGCTTCGTGGTAGTATATATGGAGGATCGTTTATCGGCCGGATAGCCCAGAGTGTTAGTCGGTACTTTGGTTGGGTCGAGGATAAGTATCCACCGCCGGCTCCCTGCAAATATTTGGACATGAGGTCGATGACAGGGATGAAAGGGGTGGCAAACATTCCTAATGTTGGTTATAGGTTTGTCGGGACGAACCGTCAGGTTTGGGAATGGCAGCCGTTGGTACATCACCCGCGTTTGGACGTACCATCAGGTTTGGTCAACCAACCGTCTTCTTGATAGGATTTTGCGTAACCAAGATGAGCAAATGCGACTTCTAACACTGCATGGTCAGGAGATAACATCCCACGGTCGCCAGATGGATCAGATGCATGATGACATAGGGTGGCTGATGACTGGCATGAGTGAAATGTATAAGTACATGGGTATATCGATTCCACCCCGTCCACCACCACGAGTTTATCCGGACCAGGGCCCGTTCTTTACGCAGCAGTCCAACCTATCCATGCCATCCTTTACCCAGCCCCTCCCGTCCATGCAGGTGTATTATCTTATTTTTATTTCATTTATCTACGAGCAATTTAATGTTATGTAATGGGTATTTTGTTTAAATTCTTATAGCCTTACGACTAGTCCTATACTCAGCCCGACCTTTCCTTGCCACATTTTCCTCGGTCCGGCCAGACCATGCCGCTTTTTCCTCTGTCCGACCTTACCATGCAGGTATGTTATTTTGTTTTATTTCATTTTCTACGAACAATTTTAATGTTATGTAATGAGTATTTTGTTTGAATTTTTTATGGGCTCCAGGCACGTCCTATACACGGCATAGCCCGTCACCCTCTACTAGGCGTGGCCCGAACTTTACAGAGGAGAAGCTCGCTGAGTCTGACGAGTATTGATGATGATAGTGGTTT
The DNA here is from genome assembly GCA_030545235.1 of Helianthus tuberosus. Taxonomy (NCBI): domain Eukaryota; kingdom Viridiplantae; phylum Streptophyta; class Magnoliopsida; order Asterales; family Asteraceae; genus Helianthus; species Helianthus tuberosus. Next base: position 136,347,776 of record CM060403.1, on the reverse strand, counting down.
TTATTATCATATTATGTAGTACTGTACGAACAATTGAATTTAATTTTAAGTATTTGTAATATTTGTTTAATTTGGATATGTTTAATTTGTTTGGATTGCTTAAGTTCACTACGTCTTTTATAAAATTTATAAGAAAAAAACTAAAATCATTTTATTTTAAAAAACAACTTAATTAATGTTTAAAAAATAAAGTTCAAAAAGATGCTAATAACAATATGTTGTTCTTGCAAAAAAAATTCCTCCAGGGAACGTATGGCCCTATATGATTCCTCTTGTCTTTTGAAAAAAAAAATCATTCAGGGAGCGTATGGCCCTATACACTTCCTTTTAGCTGACCATCTTTTGAAAAGTTTGGTACACGTATAGGAAGTGTATTGCTTAATACGCTTGGACCCAGAGGAACCGTATTACCCTATACGCTTCCTCTGGTCCCCTAATCATTAGCTGACCATCTTCTGAAAAGTTTGTACTTCAAGTACACATATAGGAAGTGTATTGCTCAATACGCTTGGACCTAGAGGAACCGTATTGCCCTATACACTTCCTATAGGGTTCAAAGGATGTGCAAATAACCAAGGGGGATGTGTGAATAACCAAGCCCATAAATAAATAGATGTTAACTGTATGCAATAAAATAATGTGTAACAAGGTGTTTCAAACGATGTTGAAACAACAAATAATCAACAGGGAATGGAATGATACAGACGTCTCCTGGGCTTTGAGTCTTAAAGGCTTCGACAAAACAACAAACTTTTAATCTTAACACATGAGGGGGTCTCCTATGTTTGGACTCTAGCGTGAGAACACGTTAGATGTTCTCAGAGAGCATAAGGAATTGACAGAGTGAAATGAGTGTAAATATAAAAGAGGGAATGTAGAAAGATACCTCAGATGCCCAATGTTGAAAAAATAGAATGTTGTCAATGGACATTAATTCATTGAAATTAATAATATTAAACTATTCATATGGTAAAACTCTTGAGTAGAGTTTTATTGATGATATTTGATTAGTTTTTATTAGAGTGTTAAGTCTCTAATTAATTGAAACTCTTAACTCTCCTTCAAGTCTTGTATAATTAGTATGCTATGTGCCTTATTTGTTACTAGAAGAAATATACATGATGTATATATGAAGAATATTCGAAAAAAAGGAATACTTGAAGACTGACTATACAGAGGAGTACTCTCTACTCGTTTCCACCACTATCACCTGCTTATCCTTTCCACAAGTTTAAATACTACAATTTTACCCGGTGTTGCCTCGGGCGCGTGAGCCATCTCCGGCAGTACAGATTTCTTCGGCTGTTGTACCATGGGAGACAGACACGTCGTCTTTAGTAGAGGCACAAAATCTGTTTTAAGGGGAAGCGTGTTGAACACGTGCCTTAGCCACAACCATCAACATCAGTTTGTTCATTTTTGCGGCCAAGAAGGATTGCACAAGGAGACACGGTTCAAGTTCTCGTAGCGAAAATTGTACAAGAAGACTCTTCTCAAGCACTTGTCAAAGACAACGATTTGAATCGATTTGTTTAAATATTTTGTATTTCATATTTAATTTTGTATGGATTTGAACACGTTACAGGTTACAATTTCCCAAAATTATGTAAAGAGAGTATCTTTACAATTTTTATATTTATGTATATAATTTTTATTATAATTGTGACCCATGTCTTACAAACTTAAAACAGATTTCATGAGATCGTTGCTACAATCTTAAAACATTGTTTATAGGGATTTTGGGTTCACGAAAAGATTTATAATAGAAAATATTTTTTAGAGATTATGATCTTATAATTTTTTTTTTGGGAAATATGTATGTAGTACAACTTGTTGTGTTTGGATTTCTTGAGATTAAGATACAACACGAATAGTTTTGGTTCAATCATTTAGTTTTTTAAACGATTTTGGAATCGTTAATTTTTCTAACTTTTGTGTTAGATCAGGTTTATTAGTGTAAACCATACGCTTTTTTGTAAACGTTAAATTCTCTAACGTGTGCGTTAGACTGGCTTTATTTTCATGTTCTAACATGCTTATTAGAAATGATCATATTATTTATATAATATGGTTTAAGAATGAGTGTTAAAAATAAGTTTATTTTATATAAACTAATAAGCCTTATAATGATTTTTGTAATCATTTATTTCTACACGAGCGTGTAAGAATTGGGTTTTTTTATACAAACTGATAAGTTTTATGACGGTTTCTATAATCGTTTATTTCTAACGAGCTTGTTAGAATTTATTTATTGATAATCTTTATAACAATTTTGTAATTGTTTACTTCTAACAAAAGTGTTAGAAACAGTTTATAAAACCGTTAAATTTGTAAACGATTTTTGTAATCATTTGTCTTCTAACAGTTGTGTTAGAAATGTTAATGGAAAGCGTTAGTTTGGAAGCAATTTTTTAATTGCTTATTTTCTAATGTGTGTATTGGAAATGACTTATTTATTTGAACCATATATGTGTTTATAGTAAGTCGAATTAACATTTTGTGGAAAATTTAATATTCTAACGTGCGCGTTAGAATTTCTTCCATTTTAACATGATTGTTAAAGATAGTTAACATACAAATGTTTTGAAATGTTTTATGTAAACATTTTATATAAGTAATTTGTTGTAACATTGATTTTAATGAATATAAATACTTATATTATATTTTGTATGATTTAGAAATAAAAGGTCATACATTGAAGTTGTTGTTTGATTGGCTTCAAGAATTAAATCACCATAAAGTGATGGTGTAGTTGTGTGGGATTTACCACTAACTTTAATTTGTGATTTCTAAATCCAAATGGTCATGTTTTGTATATATAATATGACTTAGATTTTCTAACACGTGTGTTGGAAAATGTGTATCACGAATACAAGGTTATAGATTGTTCATTTTATAAGCTATAATGAACGGAAATGTTTTATGTAAACATGTAATTGCCTATGTGTCCATTAAAAACAACGAGAAATGGTTTGTTTTATAAACTTTATCGTTGGAAAACATTTTATGTAAACGTTCGATTCTATAATGTGTCAGTTGTAACATTTTTTTTCTAACAAGCTTGTTTGAAAACGTTTAGTATATGCGTAGTAAGACTAAACAATACAAAACCATTTGATATTTTGGGTTTTGATCTATGTCATCATAAACTCTAATTGATATTATTAATATTGTACATTGCAAAACTAAGGAAATATTTTAAAATGATTTTTAAAACAACGTTTTGCATAGTTTTGAGAATTCAAATGGTTTGTTACTCTTGCTAGAAGTAGCATTTGTTGAACAAAGTAACAATCTCGTGGATATTATTTGGTGGAAAACAAATTGGTATTGTTGTGAACAAATTAAGTTGTTCAAGTTTACTACTTACATTTAGACTTTTTAATAACTTGGTGTTGTTTTGACCAGAATTGTCCAAATTTAAAGTTTAAAGATGAAACGGGGAACTTATACTTACAAGTGAATGGAGTTTTATTGAGGGAGTACCTCAAGACATGCCATTGGACGATATCGTTGAGAAGATTTCGGTCTGATTATAAAGTGTTAAAGATAAAAGCACTTTGGTGTTTGATGTCTACATATCGTCTATTCTTTCATTTAGATTTCAAAAGTGTTTGGCACTTATGATTTAGTTTCCAATGTATTTTGTTGTTTTGTGTTCAATATCTTTGGAGAACACATGCAATTTTTTACAAAGAAATAAATCACTAATGTTTGTGACGTATAAATTATTTTTGTGGAAAGTAATTATAACGTCAACTATACATTGTTTAAAAGAATATGGTTTTAAATGGATAGTAGATGAAAATATTTGGACATACACAACTTGAGAGTTGTTGCATTGACTAAAACTCAAAGACAAAACATCAAATGTATAACCACATCATGAGATAATAATGAAAGAACGTACTAAGTGTATTGAGATGAAATACACAAACAAGATTCATGTCAACATACTTCGTTAGAAGTCATTGGAAAATTCACAAGTGTGATTTCTAACATATGAAATAAAAAGTACTATATATTATTGAATACCTTTAATAATTCTTGTGAGATTTGTTCCGAGTGATCTATACGTAGATGCGTCTACCACTTGTTTATTATTAGAACTATATGGAGATTTTACCTTCATTTGGGAGAGGATCCAAATTATACATATCTCCTAATGAATAACAATAACTGTGTGCAAATCACTTATGGCAAAATTGTGAATGCCATGTTGTTGAGTGTAGATCTAGTTGACTTTATCTCACACATAATAGTGATTGTAGATTAGGAACATTCATCTTGTTGGTGATGAATGTGTTCACCAAGTGACCTAGATTAAGACTTATGTTTAAGTCCTTATGAATCAATGGTAAAGCGTTGGAGATCAAAGGTAAACAAGTTATGTTCCTTAATTGAATGATAAAATTTAGCTTTGTGCTATATACAATAATTTGTGAGACCTTCCTAAATATTGATGTTTTAGGGTTATTAATAAGTCTCATTATTTTGCCTTAACAAAGGATGCATGTTGCAAAGTGATATTGTGATATCCTTAGGGCTGTGAAGAATTAGACTGATGCATCTTCTGTTCACATGCTAAAGTATTGTAGCCTAAAGCATGCTAGACTAGTACTTGATTAATTATGGGTTTTGACAGAGACTTATTAACTCTAAACATTCAAATGTGTATGGACACAAAAAAAATTGTGTATAGATAAAGTAGAGGGAGAATTTTCATTCATTGTAAGGAAAAGACATGTTACTTTTGAAGAGTTTGTTCGAAAAGCTAATCAGGAGAACTCATTGTCTAGGCTTATGCTAGATGTTAAATTAGAATTCTATATTATATTGCCACCATTGTTTGTAACTGCTATTTGGGCTAATTACAGTCGTAGAAAGTCATCAACTTTTAATCTCAGCCGTTTAAAGTCACTAAATTCCTTCTAGAAGCAGTAGTTCACGGCAGTTCCACACTCTCTCACCCATGATCTTGCAGTTTCATGCAGTTTATTAAGATGCACCAATCAGAAATGCAGGTTGCAATGCGGTTTAAAATGTGTTCCTTATTTTCAGGAACTTAGTGGGGTAGTGGACACTTAACTGCATATTTTGCTGGCTATATAATACCAGGTCAGGTAGTGTAAACTTCTGTCTTTTTTCGCATTTCCTGTATTCATACAGCAAGACATCTGCAGCAATGGATCTCTCGGATGACTTCGTGGACATTTATGAAGCCGATGACTCTGCAATGAAAGTAAGTAGGAAAGTAAATTGTTGGTAACCAAAGCATACATGGAGATTGAAATGTTAAGAATTCTAACCTTTTATTGCACTTGAGTTCCAATGCAACAGCCAAAAAGATTGAAACCGAAATGTTTAGCCCACAGAAAGATTCTTCTATGGTACCTTTTTTACGGTGCATATTTATTTTAGCTATCTAAATATGGATGGTTTCAAATCTTTTGTGAATTGCACCAAATATTTAGTATTCTAATATATGGTAGCAATTGTAATTTTTACAGCTGGGTAATAATGCAATGACACCGAAGAAGAATCAAATATGCAGCCCAATGAAAGATTCTCCGAAGGTATCGTCTTAAGTCACAGCTAATGTATAAACATTGTTTTGATATTTAGTCTGATTTGTTAAATTCTATGAATTTATTGTTTCAGACAGACAATGGAAGTGTAGAGATCATTTCATATAGCCAGTATTTTAGTCCATTCAAATCTGAAATGCACAGGGAGGTTTTTGAACAGGTGGGTGTTTCTTTAAAATAAAGTTATAAATGCAGAATTATATCATGATTATTTCATACCTATATGTTTTTTTATAAATGTATTATACTAGTGTTTTTAGTTCTTGTAGTTTCAGAACATAGAAAAACAAGCTAAAAGAAAGCATGTGCTCCTAACTTGGAAATGGGATGAGGTCATTGATATTACACAAAGTGAAGATTCGAATGGTCAGAAAGATTATAAGGCAAAACAACAAGATGATTTGGAGTCTGAGCTAAGTGATACAACAAACTCTTTGGATGGTCCAATGAAAAGATCGAAGATTCCACGTATAATTAAAAAATGCAACGATCATGTTGGATGGGTTGCAGTTTAAGTTTACTCAGTTCAAGTCCTGTTTTGTCATAGTCATCTTTTATGTTTTGCCTTTCAAGACAGTATTTGTTAAGGTTTGTTTGTTCAAATATTTTTAATTTAAATACAGTTTCCTTTTCTCAATTGATTTTTCTATGTTTTATATGTTAACTATATTACATAATGTGTTAACAACAAAATCAACTAAACCGTTAGATTAAGTTTTCCTTACACATAGTTGGTATACAATTTTAGTATCACACAAAACAATTTAACACGTAACAACTTATTATTTTATTGACTATTATAATAAATTATAACATATATGTTGATGATTAATTGTTTATTTAATATTAAACATTACTGTTATAAATAAAAAAGAAGGTTTAAGTAGCGGTTTCACCAAATCGTTTGTGTTTTTATAAAAGTTAAATGTTCTTTTATTTTCAAAATAATTGAAAAAAAAGTCCAGATATGCATAACTAAAACAGTTATATAAGTAGTTACTTATAATACATAGAAAAACAAATTAAAAAATTAAGTAGCCAATAATATCCTGTTACATGTTAACAAATTCCGTGTGCCATTTTGTTTTTGTGGTGTGTGTGTTCTCAAACAAGAGGCCTGTATAGGTATTTAAAAATTATTTAGTCCTTTATAGGTTTTTTTTAAAAAAACAAGTTCTCTATTATTTAGAGCGAAAATACAAAATAGCATTCAATTATATAAATAACAATTGGAAAAGAATAAGATATTTTGAAAAAAAAAACCTATAAATAAAGACGGTTATACTGAATTAATGACGAAGTCAGCCTACTTAGTCACGTTACCATGATCATCGGGCCACTAAGCCATGATCAAGTAACGACCTTAGGTTTTTAGAAATTAATATAAACGTTCGGTTATGTTATGTTTATTTCTAAGTCAGTCCACTTACACACTTGTCATAATCCTTGCTCACTAACCCATGATTGAATAACTACCTAAGTTTTACTCAATAAATGAACTGTTTTCATTAAAATTCGGACATGTAGCTCTATATAAGATATTATATAGAATTTTCAGGTTCAGTTTAGTTTGAGTTTACACTATTATCAAATTGAGTGCCATTGGAAAACCAGTTTGAACAATAAGGTACGTCATCTGAAAATCTTACTTCAGTCGATTTTAGATATTAAAGCATTATTATTATGTTTATAAGCTTTTAATGTTTAGAACCATGTGTGCAAATAAAATCATTTAGGCGTGTAATAGGTATGCTAAGATCTGTAACTAAATTTTGTTAATCCTAATGTCTAATAATATAGAGTATATATGATAGGAGAATTCTCACAGAGTGGTGCTGAAGTTGGGTAGTCCAATAGCACAAAAGAGTACCAGTTAGATGACTTACAGGAAGAAGATATAAACATGTCAAGTGTCTTCAAATAAGTTAAGTTCATGGATAGATGACATGAAACAATAGTAATTAGTTTTTAAATATAAAAAAATAGTAATATGTTTTTCAACTAAATTAAAATGTCAATTGCTAAGTAGACAGAATTACATGTTCAGCAGTAGTTGAACTTTTATAAAGATCACTAATATTCGTGTATTACTGTATATCTAGATTCTAATATTCGTACCTAACGAGTTATGAAAAAGTTGAAGGGATGCCTCTACTCAACTTCTGAGTCCAACACTAAGTTGCCTGACCTTGGTCCTAACTTAAAAATGTCAGAGATACTGCCAAGACTTCCTGCAAAATGTGTAGGTCGTGCAAAGAAGGTGTGTAAAGAATGGTTGTCATGTATATCGTCGAAGGAGTTTGTCATGATGCACTGTAGACATATGTGTAAGGGGTCTAGACAAAAAAAATTTAGTATTGGACAGGAATCATGCTTTATTCGTAGCACGGGTGTTGATTTAGTCCATGAGAAAACCATGATTACCCTACCGTTTCATATTCGTCCTTCTGATGTGTGGATTTTATCAAGCTTGAATGGGCTCTTATGTGTGTGTTTACGCAATACGTTTGAAATGCTTATTTGGAATCCGTTGATCCGTAGCTGCATCAACATATCTGATTCTAAGTCTTATGGTTGTTTCAAAATCTATTCGGATTCTGTTGGCCTATACGTCGATTCCTCTAATGATTACAGAGTTTTACATATAAAACGTGGTTGTTTTACAGTTGATGTTGTTATGGGTGGATTTTTGCTTATATATCCTGACTAATATTCTGGCTTTGATTGTTTATTTGTGATCAGGATACCGGATCAGGATATTGGTAACATCCTGATACGATATCCTGGTAGTAACGAGTTAGCTCATGTGTAGATTATTGTAACAAGTCTCTAACGGTCAGGTGGACTTCTTCTCCTCGAGACGCGGGCAAATCAGTTAGTTTGGAGACGTTGAAGCCGAAAGACCAGGACTGCAATGTTCATATGGGGAATATCCGCTGAATCCCAGAATAATAGGATATTTAGTTAGTTTCCTTTTACTATAAATAGATTGATCGGATCAGATTAAGTCACACACTTTTTCGCACACTTTTTCTCTGCTGTTGCAAACAATCACTACACACAAACACTTGTACTCGAATTACATTGTAACACCTGGTTGATCCGCATCATATCCTTCACTGTATCCTACTATTTGAAGTAATAGAAGAACATGGCAGCTGCAATTGTCAGCTCCCGAGGTTTTGTGCCGGCGATCTAGATTGATCAAGGGCTTTCCTCGCACATCCTGTGTCACCCTTTACATTTTCGCTCATTGTTTGATCATAGATACAGCTCTATATCCTGAGCCGTATCCTGAAACTGTTTTTGCAAATAACTTAACTAGCATATTTTCAACACACGTTTCTAGCACACTACCTCACTTAACTAATTTGATCACTTAATTGCTTCGGTAATTTTTGACCAAAACAATTTGGCGCCCGCCGTGGGGCAAGTGGTGCTATTTCTACTAAAAGCTTTTGCCAAATCGTTACTTGGTTTTCTATTTTCAAAACTCTTTGCTACACTATTTTCAATGGCCTCGAGATCAAACATGAGCTCTTCCACCGTATCTGCTACAACCTCTGCAACAATTGGTTCGGTGCTTCCACCACCTCCTCCGAGAATGCAAGCATCTTCACAGGGAACTGAAAGTCATGTGGCTCATGATGTTATCCCCGCTCGCAATATCCAGGGATCTGGTCCTGTTTTAGCTTCTAACGAAGAAATCCTAAATTTGTTTGGTACTGTACAGGAACAGATGAGGCAGCAGCAGGAAACTAATCAGATGCTGATGAGAGAGATACAACTCTTGAAATCCGGCCCAAGTAGGCCTGCGGAAGATACTGTCACTCTCTTGCAACCCAGGGCTCTGAACTTCACTTCTGCAGTTTATACTGAGGATAACCGGGGGAATATTGTGCCTAGCCATTCCCAGAATCATACTCCTGAGATACCCTCTTCAGTAAGAGTATCAACTGTGAAAAGCTCAGGATATGCTTCAGGATATGGCCATAATCCCCAAACTGGTAATGTATCTAATAATAATAATGCTCTTGCTACTAATGGTGCTGGATCTTTGCAGGATGCAGGTATGACATCGACATTTTCCAGGGAGCTTCAAAAACTGAAAGACATGATATCCAGTGTGCATGGGGTGGTCCAGCCAATTCCAGAAGTGTCCCAGGACAGCCACAGGATATCACAGTTTGCATATCCTAATTGTGATGCTGAAATCCCAAAAAGATTTCAAGCCCCCAACATGAAACTCTATGACGGAACTACAGATCCTGAGGAGCATATTGCCCAGTATAGGGAAAGGATGGAAATCAACCCTATCCCTCCAGATCTCAAAGAAGCATGCATGCGCAAGGGTTTTGGTTCTACCTTAACAGGATCAGCCTTAAAATGGCTCTTGAACATTCCTCCTCACTCAATTACTTCATTTGCTGATTTAGTTAATTTATTTAATAGTCAATTTTCTTGCAGCCGGAGTTTTGAGAAACTAACCAGCTATCTTTATAGGATAACTCAAGGACCTCAGGAATCCTTGAGGGATTATGTGAACAAGTTTAGTCAGGAATCCTTGGATATCCCACATCTTGATATTGCAACAGCTGTGCAGGCTTTTAAGATGGGATTACAAAAAGATTCTCAGTTTTATCAGGATCATGTAATGAATCCCTGCAGGAATCTGTACGAAGCTCGTAACAGGGCTTTAAGATACATTCGCCTGGAGGACGAAAAAAAGATGCAAGAGAGGATGAATTCGTCCACAACCTATGAGTCAACCAACAGGAAATCAGAATCCTCGTATAAACCATATCGCTCTAAACCGTATGGCAGAAATGATGGCAACAAAGCGAATGCTATTGAAGACGAGGATCCTAAGGAGTATCCTGAGTTGTCTGAATATTGTTTTTCTGTTAACATACCTGAACTGATGTATGCTATGCAGGGTTTCGGAGACAAAGCGAGATGGCCCCGAAAGAATCAACAAAAGGCAGATTGGAAGGACAAGTCCAAATGGTGTGCTTTCCATGAGGATTTCCGACATATTACTGAGGATTGCATCGCTTTAAGAAAAGAAATAAGCTATCTCTTAAGTAAGGGATATCTGAAGGACCTCTTAGGAAGAAAGAAGAATAAGGGTCAGGATCCTGAGAAGGATCCTGAACGTGCAACATCACCTCCTGCGGATGCAAAAATAATCAACTTTATTTCAGGAGGATCCGACATCTGCGGCACATCATATTCTGCAGCAAAAAGACACGCGAAGGAAGCCAAAGCAGAGAGGGGAGATAAGCCACTAAGGATGTCAACCCTCACGACTGACAAAGTCATCACGTTCGATAATGATGACAGGGATACTGTCCCGGATCCCCATCATGATGCTTTAGTAATAACGTTATATGTTGCTAACCATTTTGTACGCAAGATATTAGTGGATAATGGCAGCTCAGTCAACATAATTCAACTGGAAACGTTGAGGAGGATGAATGTATCCCCGATGGATATTACTTCGAAGTCCACTGTGCTCGTTGGTTTCAGTGGAGAAGCTAGGAATACCGTAGGATAGATAAAGTTACCCGTGTATATTCAAGGAGTCAACTCAATACAACGCTTTTGTATCATGGACTCTTTATCCTGCTACAATATCATATTAGGTAGGCCTTGGATCCATGATATGAAAGTTATCCCATTAACCTACCATCAATGCATCAAGATCCCTACTCCTTGGGGAGTTGTCAAGGTGGAAAGTGATCAACAGGAAGCAAAGGAGTGTTATTCTTCTTCAATGAAATCCTCAACAAAACCTAATGCAGCATAGCAATTAAAGATGCGAGGCCAGGATATCATGGAGGCTTCAGAACAGGATGTAAAGAAAATTATCCTGGATCGGGATAACCCAGATATCTCGGTGCCCGTGGGAACCAATATCCCTCAGGATATTGAAGACCAATTGACTAATTTTTTGAAATGCAGGATGTCAACATTCGTGTGAAAGCACGAGGATATAACAGGTATTTCCAAGGATATTATAACACATAAGCTCGGTATTGACAGGTCATTCAAGCCTGTCCAACAAAAGAGGAGGAAGTTTGCTCCGGAGCGAAATATGATTATTCAGGAAGAAGTAGAAAGGTTATTGAAATCTAAAATGATCAGAGAGGTCAAGTTTCCAAGATGGCTAGCAAATGTAGTTGTAGTGCATAAGAAAAATGGGAAATGGAGAGTTTGTGTGGATTACACTGACTTGAACAAAGCCTGTCCCAAAGACCCATTTCCTCTTCCTCATATCGACTCAATGGTGGATGCTACTGTCGGCCATGAGATGTTAACCTTCATGGATGCATCCTCAGGATTCCAGCAGATCCAAAATGGAACCTTCTGACCAGGAGGATACAACTTTCATGACACCAACATGTATTTATTGTTACACTGCTATGCCTTTTGGTTTGAAAAATGCAGGTGCAACATATCAAAGACTGGTGAACATGATGTTCAAAGACAAGCTGGGGGACACCATGGAGGTGTACATCGATGATATGGTAGTAAAATCCAAGAAGGCTGAGGAGCATCTCCAGGATATTAAGGGAGCATTCGATATCCTGGATCAGTACAACATGAAGTTAAATCCTACTAAATGCCATTTTGGAGTGGGGGCAAGAAAGTTTCTAGGATACATGGTGACGAAAAGAGGGATAGAGGCAAGCCCGGAGCAGATTAAAGCTATTCTGGATATTAAGTCACCTTCAAATATGAAAGATGTTCAATGGTTAACAGGGCGAGTAGCAGCATTAAACAGATTTATTTCGAGATCCTCGAAAAAATGCAAGGAATTTTATGATATCATGAAGAAGAATAAGAAGTTCGAATGGGGAATGAAACATGAAGCAGCATTGCAGGATTTGAAGCAGTATCTTTCAACTGCACCCCTATTGATGAAGCCTGAAAATGGTGAACCATTATCCCTATACCTCGCAGTATCGGGAAATGCTGTAAGTGCTGTCCTTGTAAAGGACCATGAAGGTCAGCAATATCCTGTCTATTATGTTAGCAACAGTTTATTAGATGCTGAAACTAGATACTCACACTTAGAGAAATTGATATTAGCCCTAGTTATGGCGTCAACAAAACTTAGACATTATTTTGAAACACATAGGATTCAGGTTAAAACTAACTATCCTGTTAAAAATGTGCTTAGGAAACCCGAGATATCAGGTAGGATGGCTAAGTGGTCAGTGAAATTAAGTGCCTTTGATCTAGTATATGAGCCTAGAAATGCCATAAAGTCTCAGGCTTTAGCTGACTTTGTGGCTGATTTCAGTAGTGATATTCAAAATGAAGTAGACCTAGAAGTACATCAGCTAGGAGAAAACATAGAATCCTGGACATTGTATACTGATGGTGCATCTAATGCGAGAGGTGTAGGTTTGGGTATACTACTAAAATCGCCACAGGGGGACATATTACCCCAGGCTATTAGATATGAGTTTCCTGCCACTAATAATGAAGCAAAATATGAAGCATTAATTGCAGGATTAGAATTGGCTGAAAGTATGAATATCAAGAGTTTGCAAGTATATGTTGATTCTTTGTTAATTACTAATCATTTTAATGGATCCTGTGTAGTTAAAGGTGAGAAGTTAATCGAGTATCTCAAAATTCTCAAAAAATTAGCAGGATATTTTGATATTTTTACACTTGAATAGGTACCAAGAGAGGATAATGCTGAAGCTGATGCCTTGGAAAATTTGGGATCATCAGTCAGGATACCGGAAGGGAACCGAATACCAATATTACATATCCTGTATCCTGCGACGGATCCTCAGGATAAGGAAGTAGTAAGTATTCAGGGTCCTGATGATGAGTATCCTTAAGAGGATCCTAAGTCCTGGATGGCTCCAATCAAGAGATATCTCAGGGAAGGACACATCCCAAAGGATGAGAATCCTAAGGCCTTTAGAATGAAGGTATCACGATTCAATATTATAAATAATCTTTTGTATAAGAAATCTCTTGCAGGACCATATCTGAGATGCTTGGAGGATCCCGAAGCCAAAGAAGTGCTTCAGGATATGCATGAAGGGGATTGTGGTAACCATACTAGTGGCAGGTCGTTATTTTCAAAGGTATTAAGAATAGGATATTATTGGCCGACGATGAGAAAAGATGCTGTAGAATACGCTCGAAGATGTGATGCATGTCAAAGACACGGTAATATATTACATCAGCCGGCTGAGCCACTTTATCCTATAGCTTCCCCTTGGCCATTCATGAAGTGGGGAATGGATATAGTAGGAAAATTGCCAAAGGCTCCAGGAGGAAAGGTCTTCCTGTGGCAATGACTGATTATTTCTCTAAGTGGGTCGAAGCTGTAGCATTTGTTCAAGTTAGAGATCAAGAAGTGGTATCCTTCATAAAAAGGAATATCCTGACTAGGTTTAGAGTACCAACTGAGATAATTTGTGACAATGGATCTCAGTTTATAAGTAAGAGGACTACTGACTTTTGTAAGAGTTGGGGAATCAAAATGATCACATCCACACCGGTACATCCTCAAGCAAATGGACAAGCAGAATCCTCAAACAAGATAATTGTCAACAACCTGAAAAAGAGACTAGGAGCTAAAAAAAGGAAGATGGGCAGAAGAACTACCCTTTGTTTTATGGGCTGATAGGACAATGGTGAAAAGTGCAACTGGTCAAACCCCATTTTCCTTAGTATTTGGAGCAGAAGCGGTAATCCCAACGGAAATGGTGATACCAACAACAAGATCCAACCTCCGGGATCCCGAGCAGAATCCTGAGGTCCTTTGCCAGGAATTGGATACAGTTGATGAGAGAAGAAACGCAGCAAGGCTAAGGATGGCAGCATATCAACAAAGGATATCTAAAGCATATAACAAGAATATAAGGACTAGAAGGTTCCAGGTTGGAGATTGGGTATTGAGAAAGGCTTTTCAGAATACTACTAATCCTGCTGATGGAAAGTTGGCTCCGAAATGGGAAGGACCCTATGAGATTGAATCAAAATCAGGAAAATGAGCATACCGACTCAAGAATATGGAAGGGGATATGCTACCAAGATCCTGGAATGCTATACATCTAAAGCTCTATTTCAAGTGAGTTTGGAATTTAAATTCTAACTCAGGATGGTATGGATTCTATCTCTTTTAATATGTTTTGATATTGTTTATTCTTTTGAACCCATTACTGACTTAAGCACCGGAGGGGTGTTAGCCAGGCTAACACCCACCTTAGTTTACAGTTGTTTTGCAGTATATGCTTCGGGATATAACTCTAGGATACACATTCAGGATTCTTCGAAAGATTAGAGGATCGGCCTCCTCTCTCATGTTTAAGGGATCATGATCCCTTCACAAGTTTAAAGGTATTCACCTTTCTCTCGAATTGGGTTTAAACACCCCGCCTGGAGCGCAAGTTATCCAGGTATAGTTCAAGATAGCGGGACCAGTCCATGTAAAAGTGGCTGACAATTTCGTTATTGTTGGCTATATCCTGGATCCTAAAGGTATATGAGGATTGATCACCCTCTCTCATGGAAGGGTATTTTCATACTCTCTAAGGTTTAAAGGTTATCACCTTTCTAAGTCTTGGAGTTTATACACTCCCGCCTGTAGCACATGAAAATATGGGATTTTCCCCAGGATACTTATGGGATTTTCCCTGGGATACTTATGGGATTTTCCCCAGGATACTAAGGATTTATCTCCAGTATATTTTTGGGTTTTACCCTTGTAACACAAGAACTGTTCGAACAGTTGGAACTGATATTCAAAAATTTTCTAAGTGTTCAAAGACTTCATACACAGGGGACATTCCTTCTGAGGCAATTGTGAAGAGCTCAAAAGATCAAATTTGGACCTAGTGTACTAAGTATCTCGGACTGGGGACATCTTAGTGGAAGAAGTTGCAAAAGGATTGGAGTTCGACAATGAGGTTACACTCTATTCCTGGTATGATCTTTCCTTTGTGAACCTTAAGTCATTTGAACTTTTGAAACTATGTTTGGAAAAGTTTTTAATATCCTGATTAAGGATATATTCTCGAAATGTGCTTTCGGAATATGCTTCAGGATATTTGGTTGGAATATAATACTTGGGTTAAAAACTAATACTCTGGTCAAACAAGTATAATCAAAATGAATAAACTATCCTTTTTTCTTTAAAGACTTTATCTGAATTGTTTGAATTTTTAAAAACCCTATTTGACGAAAGTCTTTGTAGGATATCGCCGAGTATGTTGATCAGGATATTTTCAAAAAATAATTGCACTAATTTTGCAAAGTTGAAATCTAAACTAAGCGATGTGTAACAAAAGATTGAAGAACAACAACAAATAAGTTAAAAGAAGGTGGTATTATCTAAAATAAGCGATACTAGTTGATAACCAAAGGCTTCATCCTAAAACCTAGGACCCATCCACCTTTGGTTATCAAATCGTTTTAATGCAGGAAAAGAAATTGTTCAAGGGACAAGAAATTAAATTGTTCAAATAAACATAACCATCAAATTTAAAAGAAATGAGTTTTAGGGGGCAACGCCTTCTTCGATCATCGCGTCTTCACCAGCATCTGCCTCAGGATTAGCTTGAACCTCCTTCTCAGCCTCGTCGCCAGCACCTGTTAGTTTTTCCATCGCTTTTGAAGACCCTGCAGCCACAGACTTAACGGGATGCTCCACGGGATTACCTCCAAGAGTTTTTATCTTGGTCTCCCAGGCGTCGACGTTCCAAGAAGGGCATTCGAAGCCCAAGGCTTTGGCCTCGTAAGCCATTTTTAGCCGAGCCTGCAAGAGGGAGATAACAACGGAGCCTTTGAGGCCTTCCCAGTAAGTGGCCATATCCTGCTCATGTTGGGCGTGTGCAGCGTCCAGATGGGCTTGGGCTTCATGAGTGGCTTTTTCGAGAGCGGCCTGATGCTCCTGAGTCATGGTCTTGAACTTGTCTTCGTAGTGTCAAGTTTTGGCAGCAGCGATCATACCTTGATCGGAAATGGTAACCTCAGCTTTCTTCAACTTGGACTCGAGCATCTTGTTGAGCCCACAGGATTCTTGATACAAATGAACCAGACGTTCAAGGCCCTACACCCAAAACCACATGTATTATGATAACCAGGATATTGGTTTGACGTATATGTGCAGGATATGGATTAGGAATTTATACCTGGTTGAGAAAGGAATTCATGAACCCGCTTGCCTCGATAAACCCATGATTCTCATAGGGGAACGTATCGGACATGGTAGGTGAGTCAGTCTCTTTCCTTTTGCGAGAACTTGAACTCCGGGGCTTAGTAGCTGGCGAAGGCTTGGGAATGATGATGGCTTTGGAGTTACTGGGCTTGGATGAAGCCGTAGCCTTGGGACTGGGCTCCTTCTTGACCTGGACGTGATCGGAATAACTGTCCAGCTCCTCGAGGTCGAAAACCTCTGGGATCTTGGCTGGTGCTGCATAAAGGGGAAGTTCTACATTCTTATTACTCTTCATTATATTACGCTAATCGATTATTTATGGAATGACTCTTACCAGACATTTCAGATGATGAATATTGACTGGAACTTGAGATGTGTGTAGAAAAACTCCTGTCAGCTTCCGGTAACTGGTAAATCGCTTCGATTCTTTTTTCGGATTCCGCAGTTGGAGGAGCTACTTCTTTAAAGTTCACTGCATAAAGGCCAAAGAAGAAAATATTAGCACAAGATAAAGGCCAGGAAAAATCTGGGGATATTCTTAAAACCCTAAACCCTACCGGTGGTTAACCACTCCACCGGAAGGCTAGCACCCTCATAGATGGAGTCTCGCTTGACGAAAAAGAATTTACGTTGCCATTCATCCTCGTTCTTGGTGGCTTTAAGAATGAGGGGATTGCTGGAAGTTGAAAAGAGAAAGAACCGACTGGAACCGTGTGATCGGAGGCGGTAAGCAATCGGGATATCCTCGATGCAGAGCTCAGGACAATGAAGATTTTTGATTTGGTTGAGTACAAATCAGTACTCTCCAAACCATGGGCATTGTTTGGGCAAAGGAAATACCAGTGGTTCGGAAGAATTGCATCATCAATTCAGGAAATGGATACCGAAGACCTAGCGAGAAAGGGTATGCCAGAAAACAGACCCAATCGGTAGAAGAAACATCCGATCGAATTGATCGATCAAATGGTCTAATAATCGTGCCATCGGGGAAAGCGCCGGAGGCTCTCAACGCTGCAATGTCTGCGTTATCAAAGGCACAGATCACTTTCTCAGGATTTTTTAGAAGGTTTTGCTGAACAAAGGTCTCTGACGATTCGCCGGTTTGAGAGAAGGCTCTAGTGGCCATTGGAGGTAGAGTAAAGAGATTAACAGGAAACTGAGGAAGGGATGAGTAATTACCTGGAGACTCTGTTTATGATATTTGGTTTTCAAACAAAAAGAGAGAAGATATAGGTGCGTAATAGATATCCATCGAGTGAAAACCGTGTATGGAGTTGCATAGTGCTATCTTGACCGTCGTTCTGATTTATTAACCTCGATTCGAGGAATAAGGTTTAAAATATATCCTTTGGAATAGGTATACCAACAGATATTTTTTGGGGACAATTGTTATGGGTGGATTTCTACTTATATATCCTGACTAATATTCTGGCTTTGATTGTTTATTTGTGATCAGGATACCGGATCAGGATATTGGTAACATCCTGATACGATATCCTGGTAGTAACCAGTTAGCTCACATGCAGACTATTGTAATAAGTCTCTAACGGTCAGGTGGACTTCTTCTCCTCGAGACGCGGGCAAATCAGTTAGTTTGGAGACGTTGAAGCCGAAAGACTAGGACTGCAACGTTCATATGGGGAATATCCGCTGAATCCCGGAATAATAGGATATTTAGTTAGTTTCCTTTTACTATAAATAGATTGATCGGATCAGATTAAGTCACACACTCTTTCGCACACTTTTTCTCTTCTATTGCAAACAATCACTACACACAAACACTTGTACTCGAATTACATTGTAATACCTAGTTGATCCGCGTCATATCCTGCACTGTATCCTGATATTTGAAGTACTAGAAGAACAAGGAAGCTGCGATTGTCAGCTCCCGAGGTTTTGTGCCGGCGATCTAGATTGATCAAGGGCTTTCCTAGTACATCATGTGTCACCCTTTACATTTTCGCTCATTGTTTGATCATAGATACAGCTCTATATCCTGAGCCGTATCCTGAAACTGTTTTTGCAAATAACTTAACTAGCATATTTTCAACACACATTTCTAGCACACTACCTCACTTAACTAATTTGATCACTTAATTGCTTCGGTAATTTTTGACCAAAACAGATGTTATGGCTTATTCAATGTGGACCAGTCATTGGAGGAGAATACAGTTTCTACAAAAAAAGGCATTACCATGCTAACAGTTATGTGTGGTCGGGGGGTACTTTTTGTGAGGATGGTTTACATTTTACTATATTCCAGTTTTGGCTTGCTGGTGATATTGTCATAATTCGATTTGATGTGAATACATAGACGTTTACAGAAATAGGATGTCCATATGTTGGCAATGGTGAAACATGCCAGGGGAACTTGGTTAATATGAATAACAAACTTCACGCATTTGTTAGTCATGGGTTTGTAGATATGGTTGTGGATCTATGGCGTTTTGAAGGTGATTATTGGACGAAGGTCATGTTGTTTCCAAAGATCAGTTATATTTCAACGCAAGTTTGGTGCTCAATTACACATGTTAGTTCAGAAGAAAAGTGTTTTGTGATGACAGATTGAGGTGGGGTTTATGAAAAAAAAGATTTGAACAAGAAGACATGTGACATTTTCATACCAAGCGATTGGAATCATGCTATACGCACAACAATGTATGTGGAAACTATTGTGCCGACAAGTCTTCAGTAACACATGTTGTTTGCTAATGCTTTTTTTTCTTTTTGCTTTGAAATGTTTGTTGAATTTAGAAAATTTTCCTACATCGGATGTCATGTACTTTTTTTAGTTAATGTTTGCTTTTTATTCTACTATTTGTTTATGTATTATTTGTTTATATAAAATTGCTTATAAATTATGTTTATATATATATAATTATATTTTTAATTGTTATTGTATTCCAATGTCAGTTCACATAAAAGTTTTTAATAAATATGTCTTCGTTAGTGGAAAAAAATAAAGAAGTTCAGCTTCGGTTATAAAAAATTCAAATGAAAACATAGCTGGTATATAAAACTTATAGGTTTAGTAACTGATTATGCAGTTATTATAAAAATATTATCAGTTTAGCCCCTTTCCCACTATCCCATGATTTATTAACTGTCTGAATTAATATTAACTTCCATGAGAAAAATTGGGATATTAGCTCTATATAATGTAGTTATATGACCTTACAATGTCGCTTTCTTTCTTTCACTTTTCTTTATCATAAAAATCATCATATTGAGTAGCTTTGCAGAGCCAGTTCGAGAATTAAGGTATGTTTTCCTAATCTCTTTAGTTTAGCTTTTATTTTAAATCGGTGTGTATGTGTGTTTAAACAATGCAATCAACACCATTTAGGTGTTTTGATATGTGTACTAATACATGTATACCGATTTTTTTATCAAATGTGTACAATCTACCAGTGTCAGATCAAAACTAAGTACGCTTAAGTGTTATATCTAAAACACAGTCTATAACATAGGTGAAAAACAAGAATTCTGCAAATTATACCCTTAAATTCAAACAATTTTCTATTAAAACAAACACATAGGCATAGTAAGAAGTATGACTCAGTGGTTAGAAACACTTACTGTGCCATAATTTTTTATTAAGACCATGGGTTGCAGGATGCAGAATATGTCCATAAGCTGATTCAAACTCTCAAGCATAAGCCTAGCTTCTATCTCTCATATGAACCCTCCTGTTAGCACATTAAAACAGACAAAACCTTCACTAATTGATACAATAATGTAGTCATAAACATAAAAAATAAAACTACAAAGTGTCTGCCAAGTATTGGATCCAGTACAGCCACCATTTGTCTATGTTCTAGAGCTTATCTAGGCCATGTCTTTAACTCGGTGGTAACATATTCACAACAATGAAAAATCCTAACCCATCAAACTACCGAAACACAGATCTGACATGTTTGTTGATATTCACCAAAATAAATATGTTTTACTCTCCCATTTTACCCGTTTTTGGCCGTAAAACCGAGAATCGGATACTTAATCGGGTTTATTTTTGTTTACAGGCCTAAAACAGCGTGCCAAACACGAAGATGATGAAAACAAGGATTTTCCGGGCGAAACAGCTGAGCTGGGAAGATTCTGTGAAAAAATCTGATCTGAGCGAGTTGCATGGTCGTGCGGTTGGTGGCACTCCCGTGTGGATCTGAAAACACGGCTCATCTCGGCAATGCACAGCCAGTGCGATCTAGCGTGCAAGCCATCTCGGGAATGCACGACCGTGTTATTGGAGGAACTCCCGTGCGGATCCGACACCAAGCCCCAGCCCGGCAATGCACTGCATGTGCGGTTGGTCGTGCCATCCTAATCTCGGAGATGCACGCTCGTGCAACCCATGGAACGCCCGTGCCGATACGAAGACCGGTCAAGATTTGCTGATGTCACGCGGTATGGTGAACAGTCCAATAAAGTGCATGACCGTGCACTTTAATCGCACGACCGTGCGATCTGAAAATTGTATAAAAAACAGAAGACAACAATCTGTTCATAACACTGGACTTTTGGGAGCTTTTCTGGCGATTTTCAGGCTCCGAAGGCATCTGCTTTCACCCGGATTCAAGTCACCTTGTGCCGATTAGCTCTGTTATTATCCGGATTCTTAATCTTGTGCTTGTTTATGGTTTGATTCTTCAATCTTTCCATGTTTTTGTCTAGTATTCAAGCATTTTGGTTGATGATTATGTATTATTGTAAGCCTAAGGGCAAAAACACTAGTATCCCTTGCTTAATAACAACCATTAGTATGTTAATTATGTTTGTAATGACACTTGAAGCATTTTCTATGTTAATCCTTGATGATTAGTTTGCAACTTTGTTTATTGATGTTGAATTCTTGATTATATTTAATTATCTTGGATGACTAGTATGTGGTTAGTTGAGATATTTCTAAAAAGAAGCTTAATTAATCATGTATTAGTAGAGTTTGAACTTGTTTAACTTGTTTAATTTGTTTACACCATGATACTAGAAATGGTTAGTGGTTTAATAAGGGATAATTATTGTTAATCAAGAAGGCTTTCCCTCACGGAAGGACCTTAACGGGTTAAATGTTGTTGTTATGAATTCTTGACATAAGTTGTTAACTTAGTTAGTAGTTTAGGCCAAAATTGCTTACTTGGTGAATTTATGTTTAAGATTTGTAAAATGAACTCGGTTGTGATTTAATCTAGTTTATGCTTGTCTCGGTGGTCACATTGTGTTTATCGGTGTCACTTTCCTTGATTAAGTGAGGTTAGAAAACTCCTAACGGATGACTAACTTTTCTTTAGGGGATTTTCATAGACATTTGTTAATTGGGCGTTAAAGAACAATTTTAGGTGGTTAAAGTGTGTTTATCGTTTTAGCTTTCCAAAGAGTTGTTATCTTAGGATTCCTGAAAGGGATACTAATTGTCTTGAAAATGGAGAATTGACCAAGTGATTTAAGTGACAAAAACCGACTAGTTCACATACTTTGGTTGTGCATAAAGCAAGGCTATATATTTATTTTCTTATTTGGAGTCTATTATGTTTAAGAAAGTTTATATTTAATCTTATTTTTAGTTTAAACAAATCACCCACTTATCTTTCTTTCGGTGATTTAATGACAAAGGTTTATTATTATTCCTCCGCCCACATCCTTGGATCGATACTTGGTTCTTACCGATACTTTACTACATATATGACGGGGTACACTTGCCATTTCGTGTGTGTTTTAATGTTATCATTTTTAGAAATTTAAACCAAATCGTGTGTAAAATTTCATTGTAAAAACATGTATATACACGCACACGTCAAGTTTTTGGCGCTGTTGCCGGGATGTGGCGAGCTTTAGGAACGACCCGAGTCAATATTTTATCGGTGTACATACTTGTCAATATTCGTAAATATTTTCTTGATTATTTATTTGTTTATTTTTGTTAATATTTCTTGTTTTTATCTAATTTATTCATTTTCAAGCTTATTTTAAATACTTGTCAATTTTTATTTCATTTATTTGTTCGAATTCGAACTAATTATTAATTTATTCCTTGAGTTTTCGGCTCCGAAATTATTTTTATACTAACCGATTTGATTATTTCATTTGTTATGATTTTTATAAAATTCCGGGCCTATTTTTGAATTTTTATAAAATTTTCAGCCCTTTTAAACAGAAAATCTGTTTAAAAAAAAACAGCCTTATTATAATAATAAAATATTCATGTGTGTTAATTTTTCGTTTGCAGGTTGATTTCCTCAACCCCTGCTCCCGACGTTGTTGAGCCTTCAGACGAACCCGAGCGTGATTTGAGGAGACATCTTCATGAGAGATCCCGCGCGGTTGCGCTGCTACTCGCAGCAGGTGAGGACGAGCAGGTGGTACCCGCTGAAGCCGATGGCTCAGGGGAAGTAGGAAACATAATCATGGCGGACGACGAACAATCACTGAATGAGTCGAATCAGCCCGGAGGAATAGGCCTGAAGCCAAGCATTATCCGACCTACGATAAACGTACCTACTTTTGAAATTAAATCTAGTATTATAAATATGGTGCATAATTCGGTGCAGTTTGACGGGCGCGAGCATGAGGATCCCGAACGACATATCATTGCTTTTTTCGAAGTATGTTCGACTTTCAAGATTAGGGATGTTTCGGAGGACGCTGTTCGGTTGAGGTTGTTTCCATTCTCATTGCGTGAGAAAGCTAGGGCTTGGCTTATGTCACTTCCTGCAGGGTCCATCAGGACCTGGAATGAGCTAGCGGAGCTATTTATGTAGAAATATTTCCCGTCTGAGAAAACAACCAAGTTAAGAAACCGGATTGTGACCTTTCGCCAAGACGAAGGAGAATCGTTGCACGTGGCCTGGGAGCGATTTAAGGATTTGCTACTTGATGTTCCATACCATGGTTTCTCCAAAAGACAGATGGTTTTGACGTTTTACCAAGGGCTTAATTATGACACGGAGGAGAGATTAGATGTAAATGCAGGAGGCGATATGGGGACGAAGACGCCGAATGAACCTTATGCTATCATCGAAAAAGCTGCGTTAAAATCTAGCTCGCGTCGAGACGGAGAGAGAGGCCGGACATCATCATCATCTCACCCAGGGGTTCACGCTATGGACGACTACACAGCCATTACTGCACAGATCTCAGCTCTTTCGGCGAAATTTGATAAGTCCCAGATGGCTGCATAAGCTAGTTCAGGCTGTGACCGGTGCGGGGTGTCACATGAGCCGGGTGCATGTTTTCAGGGGGTTACGTATGAGGGCCAGGAAGAAGTAGATTTTGTAAGCAACCAAGTGAGGCCGCAGAATAACCCCTACAACAATACATATAACCCGGGATGGATGAATCACCCAAATTTTGGGTGGCGAGCGAATGCGGGTAATCAGAACCCGTTAGGATTAGCCCAGCGGGCTCCAGCACCGCATCAGGCTCAAGGTTAGCAATACCAGCCTTACAATCAATCTTTCTAGCCACGTCTGTACTCATATCAGAATCAGGGCGCAGGGAGTAGTTCCCAGCAGCAAGCCCCTCAATCAAGTTCCAAGCTGGAAGAAATGATTGCTCAACTTCTAAGCAGCTCCACCAGTGCAAATCAGTTGGCTGAAAAGTGATATCAACAAAGCGAAGATCGTTTTTTCAACCCATGAGGGAGACATGCGGAGTCAGAAAGCCTCGATTCAGAATATCGAGAACCAGGTTGGTCAGCTGGCTAAGATGATGTCTGAGAGACCCCCAGGTGGTCTTCCAGGCAACACTGAGCCAAATCCGCGCGGGCATGTGAATGCTGTTATGACCAGGAGTGGTAGAACCACCGGATCCGACAAATCAGACTCATCACCGATCACTGAAGCGGTCCCGACTGATACACCGGACGAGGTGCATGCCAGGTGAGGCCCAGCAAGTACAGCACAAGTCCAGGAGCCAGTCAAAGATTGCACTCCTCCAGTTCTATACCAAGGCAGGTTGAAGAAACAGAAAAATGAAGAACAGTATGGTAAGTTTCTCGAGCTGTTCAAGCAGCTACACATAAACATAAGCAGAAGCTCGAGGATATATCATGTGTGGTAATGAATGAAAGTTGTTTTGCCATTCTTCAAAATCGTCTGCCCACGAAGATGGGAGATCCAGGCAGTTTCACGCTGTCACAACCCCCGACCCACCCTGGACGGAATCGGGAGTCGCGAACAGCCTAGTGGTACCGGTGATTAATTTTGAAAAATATTGCAGCGGAAATTTCATCAGGACCGTGAGTTAGGAAAAATATCAGAGTTTAGAAACACCGGATTTTATTTATTAAATAGATGGAATAAATCCATGTTTTACAAATGTAGCTTTATTAAAGATAAATTTTATTACATAAAACAATATTTCTTAATTTTGATTTAATTAATAAATAAGCCACTTCTTGATGCCTTTCAGTGCCGTATCATCTTTTATTCCAATCTACTGTAATTACCTGAAACATGTTTGAAAAAGGTTTTGTCAGCGGGAAATACTGAGTGAATCATTCTATTTACAAAAATGACACATTTGTTATAATTTACAGTATTAAGAGCGATTACAATGGCTTCTATCTTATTTTTATCTGGCATTCTGTCACAATGGTGACGATGGTCATACCACTATTAGATCAATGAATCTAAATAGTGACGATTATCCCTGTAGGTCAATGAACCTAACAGTGATTATCCCGAGTAGGTCAATGAACCTAACTGGGAGAAAATTAGTAATGTGCACAATACCCCACTAACCAGTAATTCAAGATATCCACGACTTAGTCCCTGTAATTATAACTTTGAAAATAATTTGAGGTATTGTAAAATATTTGATAAAAAGAGAATGACTCACAAACTGTGAGAAAAGGAGAATGACTCACATATAATCATGCAGATTCATACGGCCAAAGTTTAGTCTACAGATAAGTCTTGATATATTGCAGATTTATATAGGCAGAGCTTAGCCTATTGATTTAGCCTTGTAGTCTAGTGCATACGAACTAGGTAGGTAACTTAATACAGCATTTACGATAACTCACGAGATCAAATTCTCACAACGAACGACAAAGTGCGATACTTAAACATCCATCGAATTAACGACGAACGACAAAGTATGATACTTAAACATCCAGCGGATTCACAACTAAGGACAGAGTATAGTCGGATTTCGGACATCACTCAACATCCCGTCGAAATCACGACGAATGACATAGTATAACCCTAATGTGGGCAGCACTTAAACATCCATTGAGTACATTGATCGATCGGAAAATGAATCGTAATAGCGATTGAGTTATTACCCGGTATCGTAGCAGAATTAGAGCTAGTGTGTGTTTGGTAGTAAACTGTGATGATAATATCGAATGGGAAATGCCCCCCCCCCCCCCTGAGTTTTAGGGGCCCTGGTCCTGATTCTGATTGTTATGAAAATTTTAGGAATTGTGTAGGATTACTTGGGTGTCTCAATTAGGGTTTCTTTTTAGACAAAATATAAATAAAAATAATAATAAAAATATAATAGTTTTGGCGAGAGTTGTTATGGTTTGGGACATTTTTGAATATAATTATATTACAAAGAAAAAGGGAATAAAATAGTGAAAAAAGAAAATGGACTCACTTTGTAACTTTAGAGTTCAACTAGAAAGCCTCCTGGTATAAATTTTGGGTATAACTTCTGAGCTATTTTAAAAATATATACATATATATTTGTACTCGTGTTAAGTATAGTACTCCTAATTCAACCTTGTCCCGAAGTCCCGAGACAGAACCCAAACGAACTTAGTCGGGCAGAGCCCTGACATGCGTTATGAGGTTCAGATCAATCGGAAAGGGTAGCGGTGATCGGGAGTTAAAACACTTAAAACAGGACATGGCAAAACTTTATTATTTATAGGAAAAAAAATAAAAAGAATATTTTTAGATAGATAGAGTATTGCGACTGATGTAAAGAAAGAAAGGGGAGTATGATGGCTTTTATAGGCTTCAATAACTTTGAGGCCAAGGAAAAATTAAATAAAATTCTAATTTTCTTGCCAGCACACCTACACGTGTTAACATTTGGTTTTACTTGGGACACTCATACAACTTTTCAATTTACCTATATAGTTAGTTTAGTATTATTTTATTTTGTATGAATATCAGGACATGTATTGTCCTACTTTAGTTTAAAACATAATTTTCGATTATTATTATTATTATTATTATTATTATTATATATAAAAATATATGTGACATGAAAGTTGAGGGGGAAACGACAGGTTCTTCAACTTGTGAAAATTTTATTTAGTATTATTATTATTATTATATTTTTAATTTATATATTATAATTAATTTAACTGTTTTACTTATTTGGCGTGTGTAAATTATAAAATATAATGTTTTTAGAAAATAATAAATATGTCATTAGAACGAGTATATTTTTGTCTACATTTGGGTCTAAGTTTTATTAAAAACGAAATAGGTTCAAAATACAATGTATTTTATAATTTAATTATTATGCGGTCACTAGGCCCGTTTAGGTACTTCATATTTCTTACAGTTAACTTACCCGTAATCTACCCGTCTAATAATATAAGTTTTTATATTCTTTTATTTTAATAGAAAGGTCAACCCATATACAGGCCAATTAAATATTTCAACCAACTATATAAAATAGTGTTTAAAACTATTTGGGTTGAATAAAAATAACTAGTTACTAGTGGTTAATAAATTTAACCAAACCTATAATTTATATGATAAATTTAGGAATGTTACATTCTCCCCACCTTGTTTTAAATCTCGTCCTCGAGATTTGGGTTACGATATTTCTTTTAGACTTATGTCATATTTTAGTTAATAAAAGAATATTAGGGTAGATGACACAGATTTAAAATATCAAATTTTGTGAATACGAGTTGTACTCTAAGTAGGACTCAATGGTTTGATTGAATTATTTCAAGAAATTGATGACAAACGAATGAGATGAAATGATATAATTTTCAAAGGGACTAGATTTAAGCAAAAAGATATATGATCAATAGATATAAATGTGAAGGACTTTTAGAATCAGAAAATTCTTTGTTAAAAGAAAATTTACTTTGATTGGCAACTGAGGAAGACTTAGAATTGACAAGCTTGAATGAAATAGAAGTATGAAAAATGATTTGTCAAATATTTATGAGAAAATTAAAGTGTTGAGATGAGTGAATTGCAGGGATACACCAAATGACAATAAAGTTAGTGTATCTTTATTTTAGAGTTCGTATCTTAAGTGATGATCGTGAGATAATAGATTACGTCTAGATGATCACGAAATCCTATAATATTGTTATAACTATATTTAGATATGTTAAACTCTTATTTAGTATTTTAAATTTCCGGTCACCTTTATGTATAAATTTTGATATGATATACATATACATGATTTATACTGTATATTCGATTTTTCTTATATATATATATATAGTTATCACAGTATAATTTAGCAGTTATAAATAATCTTTCTTATATATAAAAATATATATATATATATTTATATATAGAGAAAATTTACTTTATATCAAATATTTTTATAAATAAAATTTATATAGGATTATATATATTGATTTTTTTTATGAATATATGAAGATATATTTATGTGATAAAATTCCATATAGATATGGAGTCTACGTTTCATAAGAATTTTTTTTTTTAACTAAAATTTGCTAAATAAGTATGATGACTTAATTTATATACCTTAACTAGTCATTATCATGGTTAGATATTGGTTAGTGCTGCCTTGTTTAAGCATAGGTGGCCAGTCCATGCCTAACTAAGGCTAGGTTACCCAATATTTGCCCTTGACAATAATCCTAGTATTTTAAAATAATACTAACACTATTATTATTAATATTTTCTTACTAATAATAAAACTGATATTAGTATTACATAACTAAACATACACTTAAATGGAAAAATTTCTAATAAAAATGGTGAAACCAGCCGTCCCCAGGATCGAACCCGGGTCTAGGCCACACCCTTTCGCGCGCCTAGCCAACCGAGCTAAGTGCCTAGTTTGTGAAAATTTCTATTTTGGTTAAATATAAGCATATGTACAATAAATTCTGTACTTCTTATTATAAGTCACCTACTTATCCTCCTTATGTTGACTAGTAATACTATTAGGTAATCACTTATGTAAGTTTCCATATATAAAATAAATTTTATATAATGTTTTTCGATTGAAGATGTTAAAATAATAATTTATCACGAAAGGCTAGATTGATGTTGTAAAAATCATTTAAGAGATACATTAAAATATGACAAGAATTTGTGTATCATTATCTTAATACATGATTTGTTTTAAGATAACTTTTATAAATATCCGTATATGATATATATATAAATGAGATTAGTGCAAGTTTTAAATTTTATGAAAACGTTAGTACAAGGTGACCGTGATCAAAGAAATGATTTAGTGAAGTCGAAGACCAAATAAGCATTTTATAGTTCTAGAGAATTGAAGTGTTTGTTGGGATTATGTTGAATATGATAGCTTTAATCCATCATATGGGAATTTAAAATGAATATGTAATGCGAACAAGTTCAAGCAATTGAACTTGGTTTAATCACAACGAGTTCATGTATTAATAAGAAAGTTCGGACATGGTTACAGCAAAATCATGTATGCCAAAGAAAATTGAGTTTCTCAAGAAATTTATTAACTCAATATAAAAGGGTCATTGTTTTGCATTACTGCGGTATACAGTGCCAAAAAAATCGAGTATAGCGAAATGATATTTGAGTTTGGATAAAACAACAAATTAGAATGAAGTCCACCAGTTGGTTTCATAAATCAAATGAACCATATGTGCAACAAATAGTGCATGTGTAACGTATGGATTTATCAAGAAATGAAATAGATCAATATTTGTCACCATGAAAGAAATCCTCATGGTATGACGACCTTTAGGGAAAGTAAAAACACAAAAGTCAATTCTTTATATGCAGAAGTCAGAAAAAAAATTATCTGAAAATTTTGTATGATAATCGTTATTAAGTGATATTACCAAGGAATATCAAATAAAATGAAATAGGGAATTTGCAAAGTATGTAACTCCTTTTGCAGTGATAATAATTATGACTTTGATTAGACTGTGCACCGATGATTGTGAAATATTGTTTCAAAGTACCTCAGTGATATTCATTTTGTAGGATCATGTGGCAAAGTGCTCCTTTTTTATTAGTAGTTTTTCCACTAACGGGATTAGCCTTGTTGCCATTGTGCCCAATTATATTTTTCAAAGGTCTTGCCTTTAGAAGTCGTGTGTGACATACTTTAACGTCTGTGGACGTAAAATTTAAGTTTCATGTGTTTTCTTGTGCACTAGCACAACTTTACATGGTTCTTACTTGCGTTAATAGTTTATGGTAACGTGTTAGAAATTCTTTTGATGGCATTTTAACTTAAAGGGTTTCCATTATTTTATTTTATCACACGAGCTACGAGACAGATGATTAAACGAAATAATGTTTGGTATCGGAAAAGAAATTCCTGATAAAGAAATCTAGACACAGATACTTGTGCTTTATTCCTATTTGACTTTTGGAATTCTTTATAGATATAATTATCTATATAATCATATATTTCACATACCTTTCATAAAGTCAATGCATTTAACAGATTCATATTTTCAAAAACCAGTCAAATATTTGGTCAAGATACTATTTAGGGAAATTTTGTCATTTGTTTGACATATTATATACCTCGTCTTATCCAATTCGCGCCGGAGCGGTAATCTCATTATATCCGGACAAACTGGAGAGTCTGCTACACCATACCCAGTCTTGCCGGAGAAAATTTTCTATTTCCCATAAATAGTATCTTTTCAAAAGTGACTCTTTTATTAGGGCTTTTATCCAGAACCAAAGAAAATTGTATTTCTCGTAACATATCTTATTCTAGCCCAAGTAATATCAATAAGCAATAATTACTATTAATTCTTCTTATTTATCATATCTTGCAATATTCTAATTACCATTCTTATGGTATATCAAAACCCATCATACTTTATTTACACCAGTACTTAGTTTATCTCGAAGCTTATACTAAGGCATCTTTTCTTAAGTTCAAGTCTAAATGCTATCATGTGTGCTGCCAGTAAATAGCAATCTCCTAACTCTTTTATACAAACTTAGGTATTATTGTCACAACACCTAAAGGCTTAAATCAGTGGCTCTGATACCACCTTCTGTCACAACCCCCGACCCACCCTGGACGGAATCGGGAGTCGCGAACAGCCCAGTGGTACCGGTGATTAATTTTGAAAAATATTGCAGCGGAAATTTCATCAGGACCGTGAGTTAGGAAAAATATCAGAGTTTAGAAACACCGGATTTTATTTATTAAATAGATGGAATAAATCCATGTTTTACAAATGTAGCTTTATTAAAGATAAATTTTATTACATAAAACAATATTTCTTAATTTTGATTTAATTAATAAATAAGCCACTTCTTGATGCCTTTCAGTGCCGTATCATCTTTTATTCCAATCTACTGTAATTACCTGAAACATGTTTGAAAAAGGTTTTGTCAGCGGGAAATACTGAGTGAATCATTCTATTTACTAAAATGACACATTTGTTATAATTTACAGTATTAAGAGCGATTACAATGGCTTCTATCTTATTTTTATCTGGCATTCTGTCACAATGGTGACGATGGTCATACCACTATTAGATCAATGAACCTAAATAGTGACGATTATCCCTGTAGGTCAATGAACCTAACAGTGATTATCCCGAGTAGGTCAATGAACCTAACTGGGAGAAAATTAGTAATGTGCACAATACCCCACTAACCAGTAATTCAAGATATCCACGACTTAGTCCCTGTAATTATAACTTTGAAAATAATTTGAGGTATTGTAAAATATTTGATAAAAAGAGAATGACTCACAAACTGTGAGAAAAGGAGAATGACTCACATATAATCATGCAGATTCATACGGCCAAAGTTTAGTCTACAGATAAGTCTTGATATATTGCAGATTTATATAGGCAAAGCTTAGCCTATTGATTTAGCCTTGTAGTCTAGTGCATACGAACTAGGTAGGTAACTTAATACAGCATTTACGATAATTCACGAGATCAAATTCTCACAACGAACGACAAAGTGCGATACTTAAACATCCATCGAATTAACGACGAACGACAAAGTATGATACTTAAACATCCAGCGGATTCACAACTAAGGACAGAGTATAGTCCGATTTCGGACAGCACTCAACATCCCGTCGAAATCACGACGAATGACAAAGTATAACCCTAATGTGGGCAACACTTAAACATCCATTGAGTACATTGATCGATCGGAAAATGAATCGTAATAGCGATCGAGTTATTACCCGGTATCGTAGCAGAATTAGAGCTAGTGTGTGTTTGGTAGTAAACTGTGATGATAATATCGAATGGGAAATGCCCCCCCCCCCCCTGAGTTTTAGGGGCCCTGATCCTGATTCTGATTGTTATGAAAATTTTAGGAATTGTGTAGGATTACTTGGGTGTCTCAATTAGGGTTTCTTTTTAGACAAAATATAAATAATAATAATAATAAAAATATAATAGTTTTGGCGATAGTTGTTATGGTTTGGGACATTTTTTAATATAATTATATTACAAAGAAAAAGGGAATAAAATAGTGAGAAAAGAAAATGGACTCACTTTGTAACTTTAGAGTTCAACTAGAAAGCCTCCTGGTATAAATTTTGGGTATAACTTCTGAGCTATTTTAAAAATATATACATATATATTTGTACTCGTGTTAAGTATAGTACTCCTAATTCAACCTTGTCCCGAAGTCCCGAGACAGAACCCAAACGAACTTAGTCGGGCAGAGCCCTGACATGCGTTATGAGGTTCAGATCAATCGGAAAGGGTAACGGTGATCGGGAGTTAAAACACTTAAAACAGGACTTGGCAAAACTTTATTATTTATAGGAAAAAAATAAAAAGAATATTTTTAGAGAGATAGAGTATTGCGACTGATGTAAAGAAAGAAAGGGGAGTATGATGGCTTTTATAGGCTTCAATAACTTTGAGGCCAAGGAAAAATTAAATAAAATTCTAATTTTCTTGCCAGCACACCTACACGTGTTAACATTTGGTTTTACTTGGGACACTCATACAACTTTTCAATTTACCTATATAGTTAGTTTTTTTTTTTGAACGGCGATTGACTCCAACAGACGAGAGGATCACACCCACATTGCATGGGTCCCTAGTCCCCCTCGGGCGAGGCATCCGAGGTTGACCATAGGCGCTCCACGAGAAAATTTCCCCCCGGCAGCCACTTGACTGCAGTTGCGGCCTCCGCACTCAAGAGCCGGAGTAACCGCTGGGTAATAGAAAACTCGTGTGCGGCTCAAGACTCGAACCCGGGCTATTACGCACTCAAGGCTCTTATCCATCATTGCCATGACCCCTCAATCAAGGTTGGAGTCATTTTCTCCCAAATGCAGCGGGTGGGGATCGAACCTGGGTCTCCAAGGAAACCCAAACTCTTTCCACCACTCCGCCACAAGTGGAGGATACCTATATAGTTAGTTTAGTATTATTTTATTTTGTATGAATATCAGGACATGTATTGTCCTACTTTAGTTTAAAACAGAATTTTCGATTATTATTATTATTATTATTATTATTATATATATATATAAATATATGTGACATGAAAGTTGAAGGGGAAACGACAGGTTCTTCAACTTGTGAAAATTTTATTTAGTATTATTATATTATTAATTTAGAGTGGGGTTCGGCTACAAAGTCCATTTTTCCTACAAAGTCGTAAAACACCACAATTTCAGCCATAAAACACACTCAAAACCCACAAATAACAGAGTGAAGATCACTAAAACACAGTATCCAAACCCTAACAACCCATAAAAACTTCAAACACACCATCGTAGAACTATGAATATAAAACACAACTTGATAATCAACATAAAACACACTAATGTTAGTCATTCGCTAATTAAAGCCTTATCATCCAAAACACAACATAAAACCCTAAAATATGACGTTTTAGTAATCTTCACTTTGTTATTTGTGAGTTTTGAGTGTGTTTTATGGTTGACATGATAGTGTTTTATGACTTTTTATACTTTGTAGGAAAAATGGACTTTGTAGCCAACTCTCACCCTATTAATTTATATATTATAATTAATTTAACTGTTTTACTTATTTGGCGTGTGTAAATTGTAAAATATAATGTTTTTAGAAAATAATAAATATGTCATTAGAACGAGTATATTTTTGTCTACATTTGGGTCTAAGTTTCATTAAAAACGAAATAGGTTCAAAATACAATGTATTTTATAATTTAATTATTATACGGTCACTAGGCCCGTTTAGGTACTTCATATTTCTTACAGTTAACTTACCCGTAATCTACCCGTCTAATAATATAAGTTTTTATATTCTTTTATTTTAATAGAAATGTCAACCCATATACAGGCCAATTAAATATTTCAACCAACTATATAAAATAGTGTTTAAAACTATTTGGGTTGAATAAAAATAACTAGTTACTAGTTACTAGTGGTTAATAAATTTAACCAAACCTATAATTTATATGATAAATTTAGGAATGTTACACACGCTTCCTTGCTTGATTGGAAATATGTCTGTTAGTCATGCATTGGCTGACTTGGGAGCGAGTATCAACCTTGTGCCTTATAAGGTTTTTACTAAGCTGGATCTGGGTGAGCCTTCACCCACTAGAATGAGCATTCAACTTGTAGATCGTTCAATCAAATATCCACGTGGATTCGTTGAAAACATGCTTGTTAAAATCGATAAATTTGTTTTCCCTGTGGATTTTGTTATTCTTGACATGGACGAAGATTCAAAAGTGCCATTGATACTTGGACGTCCGTTCCTCAATACTGCGAGGACGATTCTTGATGTCGCAGCTAGCTAAATCACGCTCCGAGTAAATGACGAGCACATGACATTTGATATTAAAAGATCAATGCAACATCCGCAAAGTCACGATGACATGCTTTATTATGTCGACATTGTCGACACATGTGTATGCTCTCATTTCCAAGACACTATTGAAGAGATTGATACGGACACACATCTATTGTGTAGGGACCTGATTGGCATTACGTAGGAGAGCCACGAATTTGAGAAGCTGACTTTCCAAGTCGGTGACGATGATTCCCAAAGTCCAGATCAATTCGTGGAAATTGGCCATGTAGATGATGAGAAATCAAAACATTCGGTTGAACATCCACCGTCTTTGGAGTTAAAAGAACTCCCACCGCATCTCGAGTATGCATTTCTAGACGAGGAGTTTCGCTTGCCGGTCATTATTTCAACACTATTAGCAAAAGAGGAGAACAGATAACTTCTCGAGGTTCTAAGACTTCATAAGAAAGCCATGGCGTTGAAGATTATGGATATCAAAGGCATCAATCCTTCTTTTTGTACTCATAAGATTCTGATGGAAGACGAGTACAAGCCCTGTGCACAGCCTCAGAGGCGGTTGAATCCGAATATGCAAGACGTGGTAAAGAAAGAAGTGATTAAGTTGTTAGATGCTGGGTTGATTTATCCTATATCTGATTATGTCTGGGTGAGTCCAGTGCAAGTAGTACCCAAGAAAGGTGGTATTACTGTAGTTCCAAACGATAGGAATGAACTTATTCCTACCTGCACCGTCACTGGGTGGAGAGTTTGCATCGATTACCGCAAATTCAACGATGCAACTCGTAAGGATCACTTCCCGCTTCCATTCATCGACCAGATGTTGGAACATCTGTCGGGGAAGTCGTATTACTGTTTTCTGGACGGGTTTTCTAGATACTTTCAAACTCCTATTGTTCCTGAGGATCAGGAGAAGACTACCTTTACATGCCCTTTTGGCAAATTCACCTACCGGCGTATGCCTTTCGGGTTGTGTAATGCACCGGCTACCTTCCAGCGATGCATGGTTGCGATTTTTCATGACATGATCGAGGATTCTATGGAAGTATTCATGGATGACTTTTCAGTATTTGGAGACTCCTTCGATCAGTGTCTGGAAAATTTGAAGAAAATGTTGAAGAGGTGCGAAGAAACGAATCTTGTCCTAAATTGGGAAAAATGCCACTTCATGGTGAAAGAGAGCATAGTTTTGGGACATCGCAAGCTGGTATGGAGGTCGACCCAGCTAAAGTTGACATAATTTCATGACTTCCACCTCCCACCTCTGTGAGAGCTATACGGAGCTTTCTCGGTCATGCGAGGTTCTACAGGCGAATCATCAAGGACTTTTCAAAAATCGCCAGACCCATGACCCGTCTGTTGGAAAAAGAAGCTCCGTTTATCTTTAGATATGATTGCTTGAAGGTTTTTGACCTTCTCAAGAAAAAGTTGATTGAGGCCCCTATTTTAGTCGCACCTGACTGGAGTCTGCCATTTGAAATTATGTGCGATGCGAGCGATTTCGCTTTAGGGGCCGTTCTGGGACAAAGGAAGGAAAAGCACTTTCACCCGATCTACTATGCGAGCAAGACTCTTCACGATGCACAGGAAAATTATACTACGACAGAAAAAGAGATCTTGGTGGTAGTTTTCGCATTCGACAAATTTAGATCGTATTTGGTGCTTTCGAAAACAATTGTGTATACTGATCACGCAGCCATCAGATATCTTTTCAGCAAGCAGGATGCTAAACCGCGTCTCATCAGATGGATCTTACTGCTGCAGGAATTTGATATCGAAATTTAAGATAAAAAGGGTTCGTTGAATGTGGCGGCTGACCATCTTTCTCGGTTGGAGCATGGAGAGATCAAGGACACACGTTGGGATCCAATCAATGACAATTTCCCACACGAGTCCCTGATGAGTGTCGAGATATGCGATGAGTCGCCTTGGTTCGCCGACTTTGCGAACTATCTTGCTTGCGGTATCCTCATTAAAGGATTAACGCACCAACAAAAGAGAAAATTCTTTGCGGGCCTCAAGTACTACATTTGGGACGACCCTTTCCTATTTAGAGTTGGAGCTGATCAGGTGATTAGGAGATGTGTGTTGGGAAACGATGCGACTTACATTCTGCGCCACTGTCATGAGGGACCTACTGGAGGGCACCATGGAGCCAATTTCACTACTAAGAAGGTGCTTGATTCAGGGTTCTTTTGGCCGACAATATTTCGTGATGCGCAGAAGTGGGTCAAGGCATGCGATGCCTGCTAGAGGGCGGAAAATATATCGGCACGCGACAAAATGCCTCAAAATTGGATACAAGTATGTGAAGTCTTCGATATCTGGGGGATAGACTTCATGGGACCATTTCCCCCCTCACGAGGAAACAAATATATCCTGGTTGCTGTTGATTATGTATCGAAGTGGGCGTAGGCACAGGCCTTGCCTACCAATGATGCCAGGGTAGTCGTGAGATTACTAAAGAGTTTGTTTGCCCTGTTTGGTGTACCAAAGGCACTGATCAGTGACCGAGGGACCCACTTTTGTAACACTCAGCTTGAGAGAGCTTTGTCCCGTTATGGTGTGCATCACCGTTCATCCACGCCCTATCATCCACAAACTAGCGGGCAAGTGGAGGTCACGAACCGGGGGTTGAAAAGAATCCTTGAGCGGTCGGTGGGTGCAAACTGCAAGGATTGGTCAGACAAATTGGATGAAGCACTTTGGGCTTTCCGTACGGCGTACAAGACGCCTATTGGGACTACTCCCTTTAGGCTTGTTTACGGAAAGGCGTGCCATTTACCTGTGGAGTTGGAGCACAAGGCGATGTGGGCTCTCAAAACTGCAAATCTGGACCTAAAAACTGGAAGTGAAGCCCGGTTCCTTCAGATTCATGAATTAGAAGAGCTACGACAACACACCTATGAAAACTATGTGTTATACAAAGAACGCACCAAGAGATTGCATGACAAACGCTTGAAGGACCATAAACAATTCCAAGCGGGAGATCTTGTCCTACTCTACAACTCGAGGTTGCGTCTATTTCCAGGGAAGTTGCATTCGCGATTGACGGGTCCTTATAAGGTAAAGGAGGTATTTCCGTATGGGAGCGTCGCAATTGAAAATGCGGACGACGTAATTTTCAAGGTGAATGGGCATCGCTTAAAGCTCTATGTTGCCGGGCTGATTGAGTCGGTGGTGGAGGTTAATGAACTCCACGCCCCACATACATCATAAGTGTGGGGAGGAGAGTCTACGCTACTGACTCGAGGATAAAAAATGTAGCAATAGCGTCTCCTGCGCTTCAGGGGTAAAAATGTCATAGTTTTTGTTTTTTTTCCGTTTTTTCGTATTTTGGGTGTGTTTGGTAGTTTTCGTAGGACCGTACAGTTTTCGATCATGCCAGACGAGGAATCTAAGTTAGAATATTGTTAAAACAGCTTGCGTATTGCAAAAATGGCGGAAATGGGTCGGAACAACAGCTGAAAATGGGTTTTGCAGTGATCAGAGTGATCTGCAGATATGGCACAACCGTGCATCACATCGCACGGCCGTGCCGATGCAAGCCAGCACCTCGAGCCGCACCCCCCGTGCATTCCGAGAATAACGTGCCATGATCAGTCATCGTCGGAGATGCACGACCGTGCGTCTGGTCGCACGACCGTGCGGATGGCCAGGGGCAGATTTGTCCATGTACTATATAAAGGCCTTTTCTGCACCCCATTCTCACAACTCGCGAACCCTAATAGCACAGCCGTTCCAGACCAGTCTCCACTCTATAATCCCACCATTTTTTGCAAGATTTCTCAGATTCTTCAAGCACGGTATGTATTTCTTCATGATTTTAGTTTTAATCTAGTTCTAGGCTTAGGTATTTCAGATTTCTTCAAGGCTTTTTGGGGTTCTCTTCATTAATACAAATGAAACCCTAACCCTTGCAAGAATAATGAGATTCGTGAACAACCAGTCGGTTTCCTAACCCCCATTCACCAGAAATTTGTTGATTTTCGGAAAAATTTTGCTGTCCTGTGATAGGGGTTGAAAAAATGCAGGAAATTGAGATGCACGGTCGTTCCGTGGGTCGCACGATCGTGCATATGCGGTATGTACATGATTTTTGTTGTGGTCCCGGTGACGCACGGGGGTGCAATTGATCGCACGTCCGTGCACTTCAGACATGTGCCGACCACCATCACGGAGCCCGGTGACGCACAACCGTGCGTCTGGTCGCACGCCCGTGCTATTTGCCCAGATCAGTTTGACAGTAGCTTCATAATAGTGTGTTAGGCTGTTTCGGATGAATTTTTTTCTACTTCTCTTTGTTTAACAGTAACTCCTTATGCAGATGGACCATCCTTTTCTCCACTTCGACCAAAACAACGTGCGGGACCAACTTTGCCTTGCAAAACTCAATGCACTTTGGCAGAGACGGAACCAAATCGGCATCCCAAGGAGACTAGATTGGGATGTAATAACGGAGCTGAACCAACGCGACCGGCTAGCAAACGTATAATCACTTTCGTTTGCATGATTGGTCAACATTAACTGGCCCATCTACCTGGAGCTCACTTTGGAATTCTTCGCTACATACTCTTACGAGAAACCAAAAGCGAGCCGGAGACCAGACTTCCGACATAAAAAACGAATCAATTTCAGGTTGGGCGGTAATTGGCATAACTGGATCGTCAGAAGATTGGGTAGAAGACTCGGTATTTACACTAAAGACGAAATGAACTTCGAGTTCTTAACTGAGCTGTCCACTTTTCCCAGCGAGGAGGAGTGAGCTGATTTTTGGGCACGTATTTCTGTTGGTCTAGTATATGATCCTCGAGTAGCCAAAGCATCAAGATTGCGGGACCCTATGCTTAGGGTTATGCACCACATTTTCAGCCATACCATTATAGGGCGCATGGACAGTTTGGGAAACTGTCCCACACCCTATATCATATTTTTGTATGCGCTCGCGGAGGGGGTTCATATTAACCTCGCCACGTGAATGGCTGAATATTTCATGCATAGTTCAGGCAGGACCGCTAGCAGTCAGATACACGGGGTCCAATACGTCACCTAAATCGCCTACGACATGGGTATTATGACAGATGAAGTAGTGGCAGGCCTGACTTTGGTTACTGAAGGTACGTATGTGGATATCCGTTCTTTGAAGGCTAAGGGGATAATCGTGGAGACCGACAACAAAGATAGGTTAAAAGGGTTAGACAACGAGGTCTGGGACCCGTTGCCTCCAGAGCAAGCGGATGATGAGGATGAGGTTATACATGACGAGGAGGAGGAGGAGCATGAATAGCCACCACACTCACCACAGCAGCCACACTCCCCACAGTACCAGCATTGGCCGCCCAGCATCCCGTCTTATCCTGAGTTTAATGGGCAATTTCAGCAAATGCAGATAAATCAAGATCAGCTGAGCATTAACCAAGATCAGCTGAGAGTTAACCAAGAGCAGCTGAGAGCTAACCAGGATGCGATGCGAGCGAATCAAGATTTCATGCGCCAAGAGGTGCATATCAGGTTTTCATACCTCTTTGGGGGTCTTTATAATGCCTTCCCCAAATACTTTGGCGAGCCCCCACAGTTCCCATTCGGGAACACAGGCGATTATGGCGGGGCAGGCACATCTGGCACCGGTGGTGGTGCCGACGACGATGACGAGTAGTGGTGGAGGCCTGAGCTGGTGGTTGTGGTAGTATTTTAGTAGTATGTTTTTGGGTGTTCATTTTGGTTCTTATTGCAAACACCCTCGGATATGTATTTTATTTTTTCAGACATTATCTTTCATTTTCTAGTTTTATGAATGGATGCCTAGTATTAGTATTATATTGTTATAGTTTGTGTTGCAACTTGATTGTCTCGCTTGCTGTTTTGTTTTGCTTTGCCTTGTGACATCCGTACAGATCTTGGAAGCACATCTTGGACTGGAAGACACGACAGAATCGGCTTTGGAGCCTCGTTTCATCTGCAATCATCTTCAGGGGAGTGTTATCCTCCTTTTTCTCTATATTCTGGGTTTCACATTGGGGACAATGCGAAGTTCAAGTGTGGGGAGGGGGTTTGACATTTTGACTTTGTTTATCCTAAAAAAACAGTTAATTGTATATATTTTTAGTAAATAAACCGGTTAGTTGTGTTTTAGAAAGCTTCAGACATGATAAAAATCCGACAAGCCAAATAAATTTTGAAAAAGATAACTAAAAATCGTGACAAACAAAGAAAGACTTGCATGTTATTTTTCACACTTTTACCCATTCCTTCCGTTATGTGAGCATGTTTAAGCCTTAAATTTGTTATATGTTTGTTCATTTCGGAGTAGGAGTGAGCCAGATGTCATGTGTAGTTTAGAACTTGTCACTAGCATGCTTTTTAAGACCATAAACGTGCGAAATTTTGTAGAAGTGATAGAGGCACTTAGTAAACCCTTTGTTTTAGCCTTTTTCCTTGTGTTATATTTCCCTACACCCTACATCACCCACTAGGATTAACCATGTTGAGCCTTTCCCGTGTTTTTCTTTCTTTCACCCAACCAATTAACCCACTTAGCCAAATTTAGCCTTTTTTTATTTTTAACCCTTTTGTGTTAAACCTCGGTTAAAAATCGTTTAACTAGCATTTCTTGTAATTAGTGTTCGTTGTACAAAAGCATTAGTGTATATATATATATATATATATAAATCAAAAAATAAAACACCCTAAAATAGGGAAAAGTCGACAAAAATCGAGCATTTTAAGTGCTAAAATGATGAAATTTCGTTGATGAGCTCGATAACACAAAATTCGATT
The DNA here is from genome assembly GCA_030545235.1 of Helianthus tuberosus. Lineage (NCBI taxonomy): Eukaryota > Viridiplantae > Streptophyta > Magnoliopsida > Asterales > Asteraceae > Helianthus > Helianthus tuberosus. The sequence goes on along the minus strand of CM060403.1, from coordinate 136,306,288 downwards.
TTTTAAGGCATTAGTATGCATAGTTTAGTTTTTTTACGCTTGTTAAACGTGATTACTGAGTTTTAACCATTTAGTCACTTTAAAATTTCCATTCCATACCCTTCACCCAATCCTTTCGTTACAACTCGTAAAGACCTCTTGATTTACACTTTTTCGCATGTTAGTTGGTGGAGATAAGATCTTGTGACAAGCTTATGATATTCCACGTTTCATTGAGAGGCATTGAGTGTTTACACATACACATTTTATGTATGTTTCACAAATATAACCGAGTGTGTGTGAACATTGTGAGGTGTGTAAAGATTAGTGTGCTAAGTCAATCGAAAGTTAAATCATGGCTTTATGGTTATCTCTACATATATTTGCATGTGCTTGTTTGGTTTGAATCATTTGACGTTGCATTTTGAAAAACCGGCTAACCGTATGTTTATGTATTAGTGGGTAATTTGTAAATTCTTGTTCTCGTTAGAAACTATCTTTTATTACATTTTAACTTCAGCTTGCTTGAGGAAAACCAAGGTTCAAGTGTGGGGAGGTTTGATATTCACCAAAATAAACATGTTTTACTCCCCCATTTTACGCGTTTTTGGCCATAAAACTGAGAATCGGATACTTAATCGGGTTTATTTTTGTTTACAGGCCTAAAACAGCGTGACAAACAAGAAGATGATGAAAACGAGGATTTTCCGGGCGAAACGGCTGAGCTGCGAAGATTCTGTGAAAAAATCTGATCTGAGCGAGTTACACGGTCGTGCGGTTGATGGCACTCCCATGCGGATCCGAAAACAGGGCTCATATCGGCATTGCACAGCCAGTGCGATCTAGCGTGCAAGCCATCTCGGGAACGCACAACCGTTCTATTGGAGGAACTCCCATGCGGATCCGACACCAAGCCCCAGCTTGGCAAAAACACTAGTATCCCTTGCTTTATAACAACCATTAGTATATAATTATGTTTGTAATGACACTTGAAGCATTTTCTATGTTAATCCTTGTTGATTAGTTTGCAAAAGAGTGACGAGAGTTGGACCTCTGGAGAGGGATAAATGAAGGCTGTGGGTTTTCGGGCTCATTTTCTGAATGGGGTCCAAAAGAGTGAAAGTAAGATGGTGACGAGCTTAACGAGATTGACCGCCTTGCTGGCTGCATGTGACACCCCAGGAAAACCAGTAATCTTCGCAAACCTGCTCGGGGAGCCGCGATACAATACAGGTAAACAACGTTACACCATTAGCTTTCCTCAGTAACCGCATGCTAAATTTCGGGACGAAATTTCTTTCAAGTTGGGGATAATGTGACAACTCGAATTTCCGACATTCTTTATTCGCATTTAATGCACGATTGACTTTGACTATATAGTTGCGTTATGATAAAACGTAGTGTGTTTGCATGATTATGTGTGATTGTACAACATGTGTACTGTTTGTAAAACTTAAACTGTTAAACCATATAAGAATCCGACGAAACACAAGTGAGATTCGCCAAGATCGATCTCGACGAAACAGATCAGTTTCGTCAACACCTTCTCGACGAAACAGGCTGTTTCGCCGAGCCCAGTTTCGCCAAAAGCCCAGTACGGCCCAGAATGTTATTTTCGTGAATATTTACGTGAAACGGGTTCAGTTTCACACCCTAAGCAATCAGAAAAACCCTAGAACACTCTCCCTTCTGTGCGACGGCCACAACCATCGTTCACCATCACCCCTAGCTCTCGAATCCTTGTTTCTTCATCTTGAATCGGTTAGTGTGTGTTTGTTAATCGATTCCATGTTTCTGTTATATCACGATTCCTGCTTGTGTATATGATTGATGTGTGTTACTGCTGTGATAAGAGTATGATTATGATGTTATAGATTTTGATATGTATGATGTAGTAGGATTTATATAAAATGCTATGCGAAACTTAATACAATCGAGTGCTCGGTTCTGGATATTGTTATTATGTTCTGATTATGAATACAAGTTAGTATCTTGATAGGGTACAATGATATGATGTTGTATGTGATATGTTATACACATAAACTAGGGTTTATGCTAGACAATGACTCTTGGATGATTGATTTATGATGATTCGATATGCACATGGATCTTCGTATGATTTCTGTTATTGATGACGGCTGCTGGAATGATTAGGGTTTATGTGTTATTCGCATCTGCTGTAACTGATGTCTGCGAAACAGACATCCGACGAAACAGGACTCTCGGCGAAACAGAATGTGCTTCGCCAAGAGTCATCGACGAATTAGAATCCTGTTTCGCCAAATAAGGCCACGACGAAACGGAATGTGTTTCGTCAATTTGTGTTTCGCCGAAAGTGTGTTTCGCCAACTTATGTGTTTCGTCATTATGTGTGTTTCGCCGAACAGTTAATCTGTATAGTAACTTGAGTTAATTCTGTTAAGTGTTAACTGGAATATTTAACTGCTGTTAAGTGTAACCATCTTGTATACAATTGTGAATACATGCTACATGTTTATACGTGAACAACTTGAACACAAACTGATTATGTATACGTGCATACTCTAGGACGTGATTGATTTTACTTTGAGCACATACTTAGCATACCGAGCAAACCCAAGGTGAGTTCACACAGCCAAGGCATGGGGTTCCCGGGTGGGAATGGGATTTGATGAATTATTGTGTATACTCATAAGGTAGAACCTAACGATAAGATACGACTAGACTAGTAACACTTATTGAACTGATCTTCGCACACCTGCCAAGGGTTGGCCGCGATATTATGACTGACTTCGCACACCTGCCATAGGAAGGCCGCGAACTAAATTTACAAATCTTCGCACACCTGCCGGGGAGGCCGCGATGGGAACTAATACGAAACATTGTAACAAACGAACATACTACTACTCACGCTATACTATTACTGAACTGTTAACTGTGAACTCGCTCAACTAGTTGTTGACTCTCTCTTGCATGCCTTGCAGGACCTTAGGTACATATGGAGCTTGCACAGGGAGGAGCAGGTCGTTGTGGGACATGGATCGATGATGCCATGTTATCTATTTAAACATTTGAATTTACGATTTACATTGGGTTTATATACTTATGCTTCCGCTACACACTTGTTGATGTTTGGTTTTGAAAACACCTTTCGTATTGATGAATGACTTATATTATTTATTTATATGTTCAATATGATTGGTGGCTTGATCCTGGTCAGTCACGCCTCCAAGCGGTGATACTCCGCGTGTGGATTTTGGGGGTGTGACACTGCAGATGCGTCCTCCAGTCCCCCTGAGGATTTGTACGTATGTTGATGGGTGAGGTTCGTCTTTGAGAAGGCCCGGCCTCCTGGTCGTGGCCTGCTACAGGTGACTTTCCCTTTCTCCTAAGTTCTTTGTCTAGACTCGAAGGTTCGAGGAATGTGCAATTGTGTAACTGAGATTAAACGCAAAAGGCTAGTGTTTAATTCACTCAGTGTTGGCTCTGATACCAACCTGTCACACCCCGATATTTCCATGTATTACCAGTGGGCCCGGTGGGGAGTATCGTGACGTAGTTGATATCATCATAGTCAAACAACACAAATTTAAATGCACATCGCAAGCAAAAGATAGATTCATTTCAACTTTAATAAATTGTAATATTAAGTATCACAAATAGTTGAAACAGATCCACAGGCGGATCAAAATAAAAAGGAAACATTGTTCAACAGTTTTATGACATCCAAGCTTGCGAGACTTATTATGGACGCTAGGAGAAAGCCAGCCTATTTCGAGTAGTACCTGCACTTAACCTTTTTGGGAAAATACGTCAGTTTACACTGATAAATGCATTTAACTGACTCATTTTGAAAAGGTTTACAAAAATTGATTTGAATGCACGTGGCACAAAACTTTTATAACTTGGGATATATATATATATATATATAATCTTGTAAAAGGATTACATGTTTCTTATACGTTCAGTAGCCCAGGTTGAATACCGGGTTAAAGATTAATTGACACACCACATGATATAGTCCCGCGGCGGGTTATTCCCGAAACCGGCGGTTATACCTTATTATTTATAAATACACTAACGAGTGTACACCTACACCCGTGTGTTAAGGTCCTGGCCATTTCTTTGAATGATGCCAAGGATATCCGGGACATGGTCATTAACCCCCCCAAAGGCTTTAAGTAAACAAACATTTTCAAACGGGACATTTCAATGATCTAACCTTCATAAAATTAAACATTCAATGCCCGACCAAGCGGTATTTTATATACCGTACCCCAAGCCCGTATAAGGGAAAATAAGTTAAAAGTATTTACCTGAGCTAAATATAAATTCAATCCCAGCCGTATATCAAATCAGCAAGTACATATAGCTTTTAGTAGGCTCCTAAATCTGGAACGAAGGTTTTTAATAACCTATTAGAATCCTAACGTGTCTTTAATTAAGCTTAGACTTAGACCGGTTAGTTTTAAAGGAAGATACGGTTCAATCGCATGATAAGGAGAAGACCGGTTTAGAATATGGTTTTGACCCGACAAGCTTGTATGCTTGTTTAATATGGGTAACTTAAACACATTCTGGATTTTGAGATGAAAACGATATGGTTTGACCCGTTTCGGCTAATATATGTAGACTAGTTACATAAGCCGATCCGAACGCGAAAAGTGCGTAACGGGTAACCATATGAGTCATATACAAGTTTCCTAAGTTAATATGCCTTAAATATGTTGTGACATCAGTAAGATATCTTCTATTAAGCGCAAAACGAATTTCAACTCAACTTACTCCCCGTAGGGGTATTTTGGTCATTTTAAATGTTATAAATCAGTTTAAATATAAATCTAAGTTTCGGGTCTGATGAAATCAGTAAAAATACTTAATTTACTAAGTTATATCAGTAGGGTATAACCTATGTGTGAAATTTATCATTTCTAACCATGCTATGCGCCGAAGGGGCATTTTGGTAATTTCACTTACGCCTAAAAGGTCAAAACTTGGAATTCTGAGTTTAAAACTTTTGCTTACTGTTAATATATAAAAATTTACTGAAATTATCAGTAGGCATCAAACCTTATATGTTTAAAATAGTTTTAATACATACTATGCGTTAAAAACGCTTAAAAAGGCGATTTGGAGCTATTTCCGGGTTTTTAAGGGAAAGCTGATATTTTTATTATTCCAGAAGGCTCAAAATATTTTATTTATCATTTAAAATCAGTAGAAAAAGGTTTGGAATCAGAATGATTTGTAAAACTTATTTTATATCCCAAAAGGGCAAAACCGGCAATTACCGAATCAAGCTTAGAACTCTATGTTATGCTCAGCCTAAAATTAAATAAAAATATTCAAAAATTCCAAAATATTATATTACATCAGTGGGTAAAATGTTTGGTATTAAAAATCGGGTTTAGATAGGCTATATGCTAATTACGCCGTTTATTTAATAAAAATCTTTCCAATTACGCTAATGAGCATAACTCCTAATCTAGACCTCAAACTGATGTCAATTTTTTGGTGCAAGTTTATAAATCAGTAACTAAGGTTTCTACTCTTTTACATTTTCAAAAATCACGTTTTAAGGTCAAAAGGGCATAATAGTCAACATTTAGGCATTTAATGAAAACATGCATATGAATCGGATAACTATTAAACCAAGGTGTATAATCATAGAGGGTTATACTAACATATATCCTGGTCCAAATAAAGCTCTAAGGCATTTCTAAACTATGCTCAAATGGGTCAGAACTGAAAGTCAAAGCAAAAGTCAAATTATGCGACTTTCAGTTCCGAACCGAGCCTAAACTGAAAATTGTCGGGTTGAACATGTTTAGATATGTTCATACATTAATTACCAAGTTATATTAATGATAAAACAGGTTGCATGACTTCTACATTGCTAATTATGCATTAATTTGATTCTTAGCTTTCTGTTGACTTTTTAAAATCAAGTTTGACCCGAAAATTGACCTAGTTAGAGTGGGAATCAGAGAGTACCCTTTTAAGGGTTTATTACCCACATAATTACCTACTTATAGGTACTTTTAATTCGATATTTGACTGAACAATTATTGATTAATCTTGAAGTCAAACCTTAATTATGACGGTTTGACTTTTATCTAATTAACTAAGCTATACAGAATTAAGAAGGATTAAGGACACTTACAAAGGTCCTAAGTATGATTTGGAACTTAAGGGAACTTGCTTGCTGACTAGAGGAGCTCCAGAGACCAGCTTGAAGTGAGTTGTAAATGAAAGACCAAATGTTGCAACAAGAGGTTCTCTTATATAGTGACTTTGATGCATCATGATCACTCCAAATCAGTCTACAATTGTTGTAAGATGTTCCCAGGTGTCCCTATGATGCTAAAAAACAGTTGTAGGGCCCCTGATTTTCGAATACCAGTCAAGTAAGGCGGTACAACAGGCTGAACAGGCAGCTGTCCATTTTCTGCTGCCAGCGACGGTCTTACGGACCATAAGCCTTAAGCCTTGCGGACCGTAAGCATCTCTTACGGACCGTAAGCTCTTGGCCTTGCGGTCCGTAACCGACCTTTAGTTGTGTCGCCCAGTTGCAGTGCTTGCGGACCGTAAGCCTAAGGCCATACGGTCCGTATCCGATGACCAGAAGACAAAAATTTGTAAACTTTTAAGCTTTGACCATGTAATCTTTTATAACTCGAATCTTGGGTCTTTTTGCAACAGAATGGGACCATTTGACCAGACCTTGCATGGCCTTGCCATGCACTTACACATTTTGGCTTCTTTTGAGACAGTTTGCATGTAGAATTTGTCGTATGGGACATAGGATCCATTTCTTGTGCCAATTTGAATTACACACTTTTAAATCTTGCCATCCATCTTTAACTTGATCCGAGTTCATGACGTGTTTTCTTTACGTGACACGTGTCTTAATTTATTGGGCATGAATTTACGAGGTGTTACATCCTCACCCCCTTAAAAGAAATCTCAACCTCGAGATTTATTGAAATATATGAGGGTACTTATCTTTTATTGAGGATTCTACATCCCATGTATACTCGGGACCTCTGCGGGCATCCCATTTAACCTTGACAATTGGCACATGCTTCCTCTGAAGCTTCTTAACCTGTCGATCCTCAATCGACAAAGGTTTTTCCACAAATTTCAAGCTCTCATCTATATGCACATCTGTATGTGGTATGACTAGCGATTCATCTGCTAGACATTTCTTCAGATTGCAGATGTGGAATACATTGTGAATACCACTGAGCTCTTCAGGTAAGTTCAACTTATAAGCCACTGACCCAACACATTCGATAATCTTGAATGGTCCTATATACCTCGGGCTTAACTTACCTTTCTTACCAAATCGCATCACTCCTTTCCAGGGTGATATTTTAAGCAAAACTTTATCGCCAACCTCGAACTTTAGAGGTTTTCGCCTTTTATCAGCATAACTTTTCTGCCTATCCCTGGCAGCTTTCAGGCGGTCACGAATCTGGACAATCTTGTCCGTCGTTTCAAGGACTATATCTGGTCCTGATAACTGAGCTTCTCCTACTTCTCCAAACAAATAGGCGTTCTGCACTTTCTTCCATATAATGCCTCAAAAGGCGCAACCTTAATGCTTGTATGGTAGCTATTGTTATAGGAGAACTCGATCAATGGCAGGTGCTTATCCCAAATACCACCTAAGTAAATCACATATGCACGAAGCATATCTTCCAAAGTTTGGATTGTACGCTCACTTTGTCCGTCCGTCTGAGGATGGTAAGCCGTACTAAAATTCAAGCGCGTGCCCAAAGACTGTTGGAAACTTTTCCAACAATGTGATGTGTATCTGGTATCTCTGTCAGAGATAATTGACACTGGTACACCATGCAGAGATATAATCTTATCTACATATAATTGGGTTAACATGTCGGAGCTATAAGTCTCCTGAATGGGTAGGAAATGTGCTGACTTAATCAGTCTATCTACTATCACCCATATAGTATCATTTCCTTTCTTTGTCTTTGGCAATTTGGTGATGAAATCCATTGTCACCATCTCCCACTTCCATGTGGGAAGTTCAGGTTGTTGTAGCAAACCTGACGGCTTTTGATGTTCAGCTTTGACCTACGCACACGTCAAACATTTAGCTACATAGGCGGCTGTAGACTTCTTCAAGCCTATCCACCAATAGTTTGCCTTTAGATCCTGGTACATCTTATCAGCTCCAGGATGAACGGAGTATTTAGAACTATGGGCCTCCTGGAGGATAACATCCCGAAGTCCACCATAAACTGGAACCCATATTCGTCCATTTAACCTTAGGATTCCGTCCTTGCCATAAGATAACTGCTCTTCAGTTACTCCTAGCTTTCCATCAGGATAGTTAGCTTCCAACACAGCTTCCTTCTGTGCAGCTAACAACCTTTCGGTCAAACTATTCTTTATCTCAATGCTCTTGGCATTGATTCTTATAGGTTTCACTCTTTCTTTCCTGCTTAAGGCATCGGCAACCACATTTGCCTTGCCTGGATGGTATCTTATCTCACAGTCATAATCATTCAAAGTTTCCATCCAACGTCGCTGCCTCATGTTCAAGTCCTTCTGATTGAACAGATGTTGAAGGCTCTCGTGATCAGAATAGATCACACACTTGGTTCCATACAAGTAATGTCTCCACAGTTTTAGTGCAAATACAACGGCACCCAACTCCAAGTCATGGGTGGTGTAATTCTTCTCGTGCACCTTTAACTGTCTTGAAGCATAGGCAATGACTTTGCCTTTCTGCATAAGCACACATCCCATACCGGTGTGTGATGCATCACAATAAACTACAAATTCATCAATCCCAGCAGGCAACATCAATACTAGAGCGTTGCTCAACTTCTGCTTCAGAATATCGAAAGATTCTTGTTGCTTAGGCCCCCAATCAAACTTGTTATTCTTGCGGGTGAGTAGAGTCAGGGGTGCTGCAATTCTTGAGAAGTTTTCAATAAATCGCCTATAGTATCCTGCTAACCCTAGAAAGCTACGAATCTCTGTAGGCGTCTTTGGCTCTAGCCAATTCATGACAGCTTCAACTTTAGCGGGATCTACCTGGATACCAATCTCACTAACAACATGTCCAAGGAATTGGACTTCACGAAGCCAGAATTCACACTTCGAAAATTTGGCAAAGAGCCTTTCTTGTTGAAGTAGCTTAAGAATGTAACGGAGATGCTTCTCATGGTCAGCTTGGCTTTTTGAGTAAATGAGAATGTCGTCGATGAAAACGATGACAAATTTATCCAAGTAAGGCCTTCAGACGCGATTCATGAGATCCATGAATGCGGCAGGTGCATTAGTGAGCCCAAAAGGCATCACTAGGAACTCGTAATGACCATAACGAGTCCTAAATGCAGTCTTGTATACATCTTCATCTTTAACTTTCAATTGATGATATCCTGACCTCAAATCAATCTTAGAAACGTAGCTCTTGCAATTGATCGAACAGATCGTCGATCCTGGGCAAATGATACCTATTCTTGATAGTGACCTTATTAAGCTCACGGTAATCGATGCACAGACGCATCGATCCATCCTTCTTCTTGACAAATAGGATTGGCGCTCCCCATGGAGACGAACTAGGTCTAATGAAACCTTTGGCTAGCAATTCATCTAGTTGTGTTCTCAATTCCTTCATTTCTGTTGGTGCCAACCTATAAGGCGTTCTCGCAACAGGTGCTGCTCTAGGGATGATGTCAATTCTGAATTCTACTTGCCTATCTGGAGGTAAACCAGGTAGGTCTTCAGGAAAAACATCAGGGTACTCAGAAATGAATGGAATATCTTCAATCTTGGGTTTCTGCTCATCAATAGTTACCTGTGCCATATAAATGACACAACCCTTCTTCAAACATCTAGACGCCTTGAGCATAGACACTTGCTCATGCAGTCCATACTGAGTGTCTCCCTGAATGGTAATTTGCTCACCAGACGGAGTCTTGATCACCACTTGCTTCCTATTGCACACTATCTGGGCTTGGTTACGAGATAACCAATCCATGCCTATAACTATGTCAAAACCGGCTAACTTCAAAGGAAGTAGGGACAATGGAAAATAATGGTTCCTAATGGATATGAAACATCCATCTAACACGGTTGACGCGATTTCTAGGGTACCATTAGCTAATTCCACCTCATATTTCACACTTAGGGTTTTAACAGGTAAATTCAGCAATTTGCAAAACTTATTATCTACAAATGACTTATCAGCTCCTGAATCAAAAAGTACTCTTGCATAGACATCATTTATGAGAAAGGTACCTGTGATCATATTGCCGTCCTGAACAGCTTCCTTTGCATCCATTCGGAAGACCCTTGCATTGGTCTTCTTCCCATCCTCAGTCTTCTTTGCAAGTTTGGGCAGTTGGATCTGATATGCCCTTTTTCATTGCAGCTATAGCACGTAGCATCCTTGATTTTCTTACAGTCTAAGGTCATGTGCTCAGAAGACTTGCAAATCCCACATGCCCTCGGCTGTGACTGGGATTTCGACTCATATCTGCACTTCTCGAAATGTTGTTTCTTGCAGATTTTACATTTGGGCTTATCTCCCGATTGATGACCATCTTTCTTAGATCCAGAACCCTTCTTGTGGTCATTGTTTCCCCTATGTCTCTTATCTGATCGCCGTGAGTTATCATCCTCACGCTTCCTTTTCTCAGCATCAGTGTTTCTTAGCGATCTTAGCCTGACCGCGTCCAAGGTAAGAGACAGAGATAGATCAGCTGTTGATCTGAAAGTAGAAGGTCTCGATGCCTTAACATTGGCCTTAATTTCTGGGGCTAGACCCCCAATGAAGCGAGCAATCCTTTTGGGTTCCGGGGTTACGAGATACGGAACCAGCCTAGACAGGGAATTGAAACTGGTGAGGTAAGCTTGACAATCTAAATTCTTCATCACCAACGATAAGAAATCTGATTCAATTCTTTCAACCTCATGCTGCGGGCAATAATTCTCCTTAATGAGAGCAACGAACTGTTCCCATGACAATTTGTAGAGTGGGATCTTTCCAGCAGGTTGAATGAGAGACTTCCACCATGCTAGTGCCTCCCCCTTGAAGGATTGGGATACATACTTCACTACATCCCTTTCAGCAGAACCGCTGATGTCAACTACTGTGTCCATCTCATCCAACTAGGTCATACAATCAATTGCCCCTTTCTCCCCAGTGAAATCCCGGGGTTAGCAGGAAACAAAGTACTTATAGGTACAGGACATGGTACGTGGTTTATCATCAAATACTATCCTTTTTGATGGAACACTGTTTTGATTAGATGAATGTCGATCATCATCTTTCTTTGGCTCATCTTTCTTAGAGGGTGGCTTGCTATGAGCCTCCGAATGAGTCTTAGACTTGGAGTGCGGTGTGGATAGGGTCCTACTTCGAGTCCCGCTAGATTCATTATACTGCCGTTCTATGGCTTTTGTAACAGCATTATCTACTAATACTTGCAACTCCGCACCAGTCACATGTATCTTTGTATTTTCATGGTTTTCTACCGGATAACTGTTTACCTCTTCTGACCTAGCCATGTAGCTTTAATTGCTACATAGAATCAAATAAGGGCAAGGTTTATATAGAAGCTTATACAGTTTTATTGTTTTTGACAATTTATTAACCATGGTTTTTAAAAGCTATTTTAGTTAATTTGTTAAATATATAATTATTCAGGATCTTTATCGTAATCCTAAATTATAAATTAGTAATAGCACAAAAGGCCTAGTCACGTAGACAAGTTTACTTTATAAGCCCAGGTTTTATGAAACCGAGGCATTAAGGTTTGAATCCAAGTTCATTACCTTTTCTTGACAAGGAGTTGTAGGCTACCACTGTCTTTAGTCCCAGAGGACGTTAATTATAGCCCGTGGGCACTTCATCCTTAAGGGATGATTATAAGGGAAATTAGAATAACCCAAATTAAGAATGACTTATGTGATTTTATCGAATCACATTTGTCAAGCATGTTAATATGCTTTCAGATGTTAACAAGGTTTTGAATCTTTTGAATAGGTTTTACCGTCTTGGCCATGTCTGCAACGACATTTAGGCTAGGTTTTACCTTTAAGATTCTTTTTAATATTTAACGCGGAACAACCCTAAATTGAGAGGTTAATAAGGATCTGAATCTAATTGAGGAACTACCATCTTGGCCCTGTCTTAGGGTGACATATGGCTAGGTCTTGTTCTTTTTAGATTTTGCCATTTTATTATAATGGTAGATCTTTTAGTAGGAATGTTATTTTATTTATTTCACGTTTTATGTTTATGCACATAATTGTTAAAAATGAAAATTTAAATTAACCATTCCATAAAAATTTAACAAGTACAATTTTCCCTAAACGGGACTTCTACAAAATAACACGCCCACACAGGGGCTTAAACAAACACACATACCCACGCAGGGGTCAATAGAAAGTTATGCCCAAGCAGGGGCATAATACAAAAAGACATAACCACGCATGGGTCAAAACAGAAAAACAGGCCCACGCTGGGGCTCAACTGAAAACAAGGAAATACAGCCAACAATTGAAGGATTTAATGGTCCTTCTTGTTCTTCCCTTTTATTAAACTTGCCAATCCCTTAAAGAAGCCTTGTCGTTCCCTGCGATCTCTGTGAACTTTCCGCTCAACTTGGTCCAATCTTTGGAGAATTTCCTCCTGTTCTGGCGGGGAAAACCGTGGTACCTGCGGTTGCGGCTGATGTGGAGGTCGAAGAGACGGCTGCTGTTGGTATCCATATGCTGGGTATCCAACTCCCCAAGGAGTTCCGTAGGTCCCTTCGGGGTTAAGAGCATTGTAGTTCCACGCTGCTAGGTATGGGTCGATCTCAGCATAATTGAAGCTGGTGTGAGCCGGCTGCTCAAAGGGATTATAAGATACTGGGCCAGCGTACGTGGGAATTGGGTTGTCAAAGCCCATCGGTGGTGGCATGACAGGTGCAGAGTTCACTTCCGGGTTGGGGTTTGAAGGTCCCCCCATCTGCTGGTCTTCTCGGAGCGGCGGGTAGTGGCTGCCACTCGATGGTTGAGGGGTGCGGATATGCACTCCTCATCACACGGACATCCGTGCGTTCGATCTCCTTCGACTTGGTGGCTCAGGAGGCTGCTGCTGAGGTGGTGGTGGTGGTGGCGGGGTAACTGTCACGAAACGTGAATCCCCGGAAGGATCCTAGTGCTGCAGATGAGGCGTTGAATGGTAAGAGGGTGTGAAATACTACTCAAACTGGTTGAACCTTGTTTGATAGCTATCTGGACCATGGTAAGGTGATCCATGAAAAGATGACCCATCAGAAATTTCTATGGGATGTGTGGGGGTACCGGTCGGTGGTTCGGTAGGGTCGGTATCCTCTTCCATATCCATGGGGTGAGTTAACACCAGCTGGTTCTTCGAGGTAGTTTGCCGGGTTGAACCGGCTTCGGAAGATATGTGATGGGTTATCAAAAGAGTGACGAGAGTTGGACCTCTGGAGAGGGATAAATGAAGGCTGTGGGTTTTCGGGCTCATTTTCTGAATAGGGTCCAAAAGAGTGAAGGTAAGACGGTGACGAACTTAACGAGACTGACCGCCTTGCTGGCTGCAGATGCGTCCTCCAGTCCCCCTGAGGATTTGTACATATGTTGATGGGTGAGGTTCGACTTTGAGAAGGCCCGGCCTCCTGGTCGTGGCATGCTACAGGTGACTTTCCGTTTCTCCTAAGTTCTTTGTCTAGACTCGAAGGTTCGAGGAATGTGCAATTGTCTAACTGAGATTAAACGCAAAAGGCTAGTGTTTAATTCACTCAGTGTTGGCTCTGATACCAACCTGTCACACCCCGATATTTCCACGTATTACCGGTGGGGAGTATCGTGACGTAGTTGATATCATCATAGTCAAACAACACAAATTTAAATGCACAGCGGAAGCAAAAGATAGATTTATTTCAACTTTAATAAATTGTAATATTAAGTATCACAAATAGTTGAAACAGATCCACAGGCGGATCAAAATAAAAAGGAAACATTGTTCAACAGTTTTATGACATCCAAGCATGCGAGACTTATTGTGGACGCTAGGAGAAAGCCAGCCTATTTCGAGTAGTACCTGCACTTAACCTTTTTGGGAAAATACGTCAGTTTACACTGGTAAATACAATTAACTGACTCATTTTGAAAAGGTTTACAAAAATTGATTTGAATGCACGTGGCACAAAACTTTTATAACTTGGGATAATTATTTATATATATATATATATATATATATATATATAATCTTGTAAAGGATTACATGTTTCTTATACGTTCAGTAGCCCGGGTTGAATACCGGGTTAAAGATTAATTGACACACCACATGATATAGTCCCGTGACGGGTTATTCCCGAAACCGGCGGTTATACCTTATTATTTATAAATACACTAACGGGTGTACGCCTACACCTGTGTGTTAAGGTCGTGGCCATTTCTTTGAATGATGCAAAGGATATCCGGGACATGGTCATTAACCCCCCAAAGGCTTTAAGTAAACAAACATTTTCAAACGGGACATTTCAATGATCTAACCTTCATAAAATTAAACATTCAATGCCCGACCAAGCGGTATTTTATATATCGTACCCCAAGCCCGTATAAGGGAAAATAAGTTAAAAGTATTTAACTGAGCTAAATATAAATTCAATCCCAGCCGTATATCAAATCAGCAAGTACAGATAGCTTTTACTGGGCTCCAAATTCTGGAACGAAGGTTTTTAATAACCTATTAGAATCCTAACGTGTCTTTAATTAAGCTTAGACTTAGACCGGTTAGTTTTAAAGGAAGATACAGTTCAATCGCATGATAAGGCGAAGACCGGTTTAGAATGTGGTTTTGACACGAAAAGCTTGTATGCTTGTTTAACATGGGTAACTTAAGCACATTCTGGATTTTGAGATGAAAATGATATGGTTTGACCCGTTTCGGCTAATATATGTAGACGAGTTACAAAAGCCGATCCGAACGCGAAAAGTGCGTAACGGGTAACCATATGTCTTAAATATGTTGTGACATTAGTAAGATATCTTCTATTATGCCCAAAACGGATTTAAACTCAAATTACGCCCCGTAGGGGTATTTTGGTCATTTTAAAGGTTATAAAAGAGTTTAAATATAAATCTGAGTTTCGGATCTGATGAAATCAGTAAAAATACTTAATTTACTAAGTTATATCAGTAGGGTATAACCTATGTGTGAAATTTATCATTTCTAACCATACTATGCGCCGAAGGGGCATTTTGGTAATTTCACTTACGCCTAAAAGGTCAAAACTTGGAATTCTGAGTTTAAAACATTTGCTTGCTGTTAATATATATAAATTTACTGAGTAGGCATCAAACCTTATATGTTTAAAATAGTTTTAATACATACTATGCGTTAAAAACGCTTAAATAGGCGATTTGGAGCTATTTCCGAGTTTTTAAGGGAAAGCTGATATTTTTATTATTCCAGAAGGCTCGAAATATTTTATTTATCATTTAAAAATCAGTAGAAAAATGTTTGGAATCAAAATGATTTGTAAAACTTATTTTATAGCCCAAAAGGGCAAAACCGGCAATTACCGAATCAAGCTTAGAACTCTATGTTATGCTCAGCCTAAAATTAAATAAAAATCTTCAAAAATCCCAAAATATTATATTACATCAGTGGGTAAAAAGTTTGGTATTAAAAATCCGGTTTAGATAGGCTATATGCTAATTACGCCGTTTATTTAACAAAAAGCTTTCCAATTACGCTAATGAGCATAACTCCTAATCTAGACCTCAAACTGATGTCAATGTTTTGGTTCATGTTTATAAATCAGTAACTAAGGTTTCTACTCTTTTACATTTTCAAAAATCACGTTTTAAGGTCAAAAGGGCATAATAGTCAACATTTAGGCATTTAACGAAAACATGCATATGAATCGGATTAATTACCAAGTTATATTAATGATAAAACTCTAAGGCATTTCTAAACTATGCTCAAATGGTTCAAAACTGAAAGTCAAAGCAAAAGTCAAATTATGCGACTTTCGGTTCCGAACCGAGCCTAAACTGAAAATTGTCGGGTTGAACATGTTTAGACATGTTCTTACATTAATTACCAAGTTATATTAATGATAAAACAGGTTGCATGGCTTCTACATTGCTAATTATGCATTAATTTGATTCTTAGCTTTCTGTTGACTTTTTAAAATCAAGTTTGACCCGACAATTGACCTAGTTAGAGTGGGAATCAGAGAGTACCCTTTTAAGGGTTTATTACCCACATAATTACCTACTTATAGGTACTTTTAATTCGAGATTTGACTGAACAATTATTGATTAATCTCGAAGTCAAACCTTAATTATGACGGTTTGACTTTTATCTAATTAACTAAGCTAAACTGAATTAAGAAGGATTAAGGACACTTACAAAGGTCCTAAGTATGATTTGGAACTTAAGGGAACTTGCTTGCTGACCAGAGGAGCTCCAGAGACCAGCTTGAAGTGAGTTGCAAATGAAAGACCAAATGTTGCAACAAGAGGTTCTCTTATATAGTGACTTTGATGCATCAAGATCACTCCAAATCAGTCTACAATTGTTGTAAGATGTTCCCAGGTGTCCCTATGATGCTAAAAACCAGTTGTAGGGCCCCTAATTTTCGAATACCACTCAAGTAAGGCGGTGCAATAGGCTGAACAGGCAGCTGTCCATTTTCTACTGCCAGCGACGGTCTTACGGACCGTAAGCCTTAATCCTTGCGGACCGTAAGCGTCTCTTACAGACCGTAAGCTCATGGCCTTGCGGTTAGGGCTGAGCAGTAAACGGTTCAGAACCGCCAGAACTGGGGAACCGAACCGGAACCGCTAGATCCAAACCGTATTTTTGTATATAGGGTCCGGTTCTGGTTCTTAAATTTGGGTAAAAACGGTTCCCGGTTCGGTTCCGGTTAAAGAACCGCTAGAACCAATTAGGATTTTAAATATTTAAAACCCTATTTTATTAATGAACTTTTCAACATCATACGACCATTCTAATTCTTCTACTCTCCTCTTATATTCATTCCACGATCTCATCTTTCATCTTCTAATTCTTCTCCATCTCTCAACCCTAACCCTAATTGATATCATACAAGTTCATCTCCATCTCTCAACCCTAACCCTAATTGCTATCACTAAATCCCATACCCGTACCCGAATTTTTTCCCTTCTTAAGCCCATACCCGGCCCATACCCATCAGGCTTCGGGTATACCCGGCCCGTATGTTTCGGGTTTCGGGTAAACCCGTCGGGCTTGGGCTTTTTTGCCATCCCTATCTCCATCAACACCCTGCAAATACATGTACGCTATTCTACATGACCTTTTTTAATGATTGCATATATTTTCTTTCTAGATGTTTGCTTTATGATACATATAGTTTTCTGTATGTGAAAATAAAAATTGAACAAAAATAATCAAATCAATGTTGATCAAATTGTAAATGTGTATATAAATAGTGTATCGCTTGGTAAATACAGCAGATGCATTATTCGTTTATTTTTTTAAATTGCAAACACTTGGTTTCATTTAGATGTTTATGAGAAGATTGAGAGGATGAATATCGAATGAAGTTTGAAGATGTTTGTTTTAATTGTTAACACGATGGTTGTAATAGTTTTATTTAGAGTTTGTTTTATGGCTTGAAATTTTTTATTGTTGCTTTGCTACTTTTATTTTGGTTGGTTTGAACTTTGAATGTTGCAACTCTTAGTTAATATTTTAAATGGTTTGGTTCGTTTTTATTGAATTGTTAATTTTACGATTTAATTGTCAACCGGTTCCCGTGAGAACCGATTACACGAGAATCGTTTAACCGGTTTGGAACCGAACCGGAACCGTTATAATACGGTTCGGTTTCGGTTCTTAAATTTAGCAATTAACGGTTCTGGTTCGGTTCGGATCAGTCCGGTTCTGAACCATTGCACAGCCCTACTTGCGGTCCGAACCGACCTTTAATTGTGTCGCCCAGTTGCAGTGCTTGCGGACCGTAAGCCTAAGGCCATACGGTCCGTATCCGATGACCAGAAGACAAAAATTTGTAAACTTTTAAGCTTTGACCATGCAATCTTTTATAACTCGAATCTTGGGTCTTTTTGCAACAGAATGGGACCATTTGACCAGACCTTGCATGGCCTTGCCATGCACTTACACATTTTGGCTTCTTTTGAGAAAGTTTGCCTGTAGAATTTGTCGTATGGAACATAGGATCCATTTCTTGTGCCAATTTGAATTATACATTATCAAAATAATTCGGACTTGAATGTATCAGATGTTTATAATATAAATTTGGGTCTTGGGATTTATAACGAGGTCGTTCAGAGGTATCAATTAACATGTCGACACTTTTAAATCCTGCCATCCATCTTTAACTTGATCCGATTTCATGACGTGTTTGCTTTACGTGACACGTGTCTTAATTTTATTGGGCATGAATTTACGAGGTGTTACACTTTCCCTCACAGAAGGACCTTAACGGGTTAAATGGTGTTGTTATGATTTCTTGACATAAGTTGTTAACTTAGTTAGTAGTTTAGGCCAAAATTGCTTACTTGGTGAATTTATGTTCAAGATTTGTAAAATGAACTCGGTTGTGATTTAATCTAGTTTATGCTTGTCTCGGTGGTCACATTGTGTTTATCGGTGTGACTTTTCTTGATTAAGTGAGGTTAGAAAACTCCTAACGGATGACTAACTTATCTTTAAGGGATTTTCATAGACATTTGTCAATTGGGCGTTAAAGAACAATTTTAGGTGGTTAAAGTGTGTTTATCGTTTTAGCTTTCCAAAGAGTTGTCATGTTAGGATTCCCGAAAGGGATACTAATTGTATTGAAAATGGAGAATTGACCAAGTGATTTAAGTGACAAAACCGACTAGTTCACATACTTTGGTTGTGCATAAAGCAAGGCTATATATTTATTTTCTTATTTGGAGTCTATTATGTTTATGAAAGTTTATATTTTAATCTTATTTTTAGTTTAAACAAATCACCCACTTATCTTTCTACCGGTAATTTAATGACAAAGGTTTAGTATTATTCCTCCGCCCACATCCTTGGATCGATACTTGGTTCTTACCGATACTTTACTACATATATGACGGGGTACACTTGCCCTTTCATGTGTGTTTTAATGTTGAAGTATAAATCATTTTTACAAATTTAAAACCGAATCGTGTGTAAAATTTCATTGTAAAAACATGTATATACACGCACACGTCATTTGCATAACTGAAACCCTAAATTCCAAAAAACTCTAATCGAATATGAATAAGCATAATACCATCAATCCACAACCGTTAACCCTAAAAATTCCGTAATACAGATCTGACATGTTTGAATAACTTAAACCCTAAAATCCGAAGGGTATTAATCGAATATGAAGATCCCTAATACCATCGATCCACATCCATTAACCCTAATCGATTATTAAAGAAGTTGTTAATCGAATATGAAGAACCCTAATCGAACAAAATAGTATGATGTATAATACACTAGGGTTTAGAGAGGTAAAAACCTTAAAATTTTGAATCGATTAAACTGATGATACGTATGACGGAGAAGATTAGAGTGTACACAAGTATAACCATGGTGAATGGCCATGGAAACTGACGATGACGATGAATACGGGATGCAGAGAGGAGCAACTTGGACAAGAAAGAGGGATGGATTCATCGCATATGTGGCTAGGGTTGCGTTAACTGCCCTTATGTAGTATCCGTTTCTTAATTTGGATTATCCGTATGCTGTATCCAAACCGGCCCGTTTCATGTTTCCCTGATCCGGTTTAGTAACCTGGCCCAAAATGCAAATGTAATATATCAGGCCCATATGGATACAAATACATAGTTTAGTTTGTAATAATTGTTTTATTGTTATTAGTTACATATTTTTGTTGTTTTATTTTTTTATTTTTATTAGCCATAACATTATATCTTTTATTGTGATAATACATGTTTTAATTGTTGGTTATAATATTGTATAAATATGCAAGACGTATTATTAGTATTTATCTTATGTTTGAAGCTTACGATGATTTAATTTATTTTTCTTTGTAAATTGTGTTTTTAGATAAAGCGGTATGTCGTGTCTTCCATTTTTATTAGTAATGCGGATATAATTGCAAGACTTCCACCAAAAAATGTCGCTCAATGTAATCTTATCTGCAAGGAGTGGTTAGCTTTCATATTAGAACGGAAGTTTCTAAGGGCTCATTGTCATTACATGTGTGCATCGGCTGATCAAAAATTGTTGATGGTTGGTTGGAAGACTATCGATGTACATTCCTTGAATTATAAGTCCCCGGGATTTATTTTACCAAGAGATGTTACCCTCCCGTTCTATGTTCATCCGTCTAGAATGTTTTTTTGGCAAGTTTGGATGGTATGTTGTGTGTTTGTCTCCAAAACACTTGTGAGTTGGTTGTTCGGAATCCATTGACGACTAAGTACAAGAAGTTGGCAAATTCTAATTCGCAAGGTTTCTACAAAGTTGACAGTGATGCTCTAGGTTTTTTTGTTGACTTTTCTGATGATTACAACATTTTACATATTAAACGTAGACGAGGTACAATGAATGTTTACATTTATTCAATGGGGCTAATTTCATGGAGTACTGTACGCTTCCTAAAACACTGCCCGTACCACCATTATACCTACACTTGGTCGCAAGCAACTTTGTGTGGTGGTGGTTTATATTTTGTTGTTACCCAATGCCATGGTCGTTCAGATGGATTGATGGTTATTCGTTTTGATGTGAATTCAAAGTCGTTTTCTGAATTATGTTTCCCCAATGTATACGATGATGAAGTTAGTGGAAGTTTAGTTAACATAAACGAGGAGCTTCATATGTATGTTTGTATCGGAAACTACGACTATAGACGAGAAATTGTATTGTGGAGGCTTAAAAATAAAACTTGAATGAAGGTTTTTGCATATCCTTATAAGTTATGGATGTCATTATCAACTATGTGTTCTTTCACATACTACAATTTACGATGGACATGTCTTTTGATAACGAAGTTCGGAAGAGTGATTGAAATTGATTTGCAGCGGGATCATCTAGGTTATTTCTGTCCTATGCTTTTCTATAAGCAAATGCATGGTGCAGTTTACACAGAGACCACAGCGGTTCTATCTTGTAATTGTCATAACTTTGAGTTTAAGTGGTACCTTGTACTTGTCACAATAGTTCTTATGTTGTTGCTTCTGTTTTGGTAATTTCATATTGCGGTTTTTAAAGTTTTAGTTGTGCTTGAGATATTGTATATGTTACTACCATTTTATGTTTTGTGTGACATTTTAATCGACTCTTGTCATGCTTTTCTAAAGATATATGTATAGGAAGGTGTTGATAAGAGTGCACTTATATCAAGTGATTCCGGTTCAATCTCATTGGCACCTTCGCATGCAACGTCAGCATCTACGCGTGTTGAATGTCGCAGTGGCAATGGTCGTATGGGCCGTCCTAGATTGCGGGAGCGACTTCTTGTTGTGACGCCTGATGTTGCATCCTCACAACGATGTTCTTACGGTGTGGTTATCTATGTTCTTGTATTTCTTATGATTTTTTCATATGCTAAGACCCCTTATTGTACATGTGTTATTGGGTTTGCATGTTTATATTTACCATGTAAACCTTTTAAACCTGTTAGTGCTACTGTTGCTGTGTATGCAGTTGGTAGTTCTAACAGAAATATGGTACGATATATGCGTATGCCAAATGAAAATGTACAACCTTCACCAAACACAACAATTTCGGGTTCATTTGTGGGTATACGTACCACTCAGGAAAATATATCTTCTAATGCAACGACTGAAGTTGGGCATAGATGGACGGGCCAAATGGGGCGTCCTCAATTACGTGATCGCCCTTCTGATCTAACGTGTGAGGCTACAAGTGCTCAAAGACGTTGCAATGGTACGCTTGATTGAGTTCTCGTGTTTGTTATGTGTTTTCACACAATAGCACCCATGATTTTATATTACGTGGGTTAAGCCTTTTAAATTGAATAGGTTTATTGTTATCTTTGTTTTTTTTTAGTTGATCGTATCAACAGAAGCCTTGTGCATTATACCAGTAGAACAAATGGAGCTGTATAATCTTCATCAGCTTCAACGGTTTCACAAACATCTGGATGTCTACGTACGAATCAGGCGGGAGTACCTTCCCGTGCAAACGTGTTTCAAGACGAAAACAGACATCGTAAACATCATATTTTTTCTTGTGATACTTCGTATGTATGAACACCTTATATGACATTGATAGTGTTTGCTTACACTTTACTTACTTATTTTAGGGCAACGTGTGTCATATTGGGATTGCGGTGATGCAAACCATGTATGTGTTCATTGTGAAGCTATGCTTTGGTATGAGGAACGAACTCTTAAAAGTTAACTCCACGTGTTCCAATTTTTTCGTTATGTTGTAGTGAAGGAAAGGTTTGCTTGCCATTTCTTCGGCGTCCTCCTCAAACATTGGGTCGTCTTCTTGATTACAATGGGGAATCACGATCTCGGGTGTTTAGAGAAAACATAAAGCTTTTAAATGCGATGTTTGCATTTACCTCAACCGGTGGGAGAATATCTACAGATTTAAATGATGGTCGTGGGCCTTATACATTCCGTTTGAATGGCCACAACCATCATAAAATTGGATCATTGTTGCCTATGCATCCTGATGGACGCCATAGATTTGCTCAATTGTACGTTTATGACACGGATAATGAGATTGATAATCGCTTTTATGCTTTGCGAAATTGTGTGTCACCAATCTCAGATCAAGTCATCCTACGCACATTGGTGAATGACTTGTTGTTGATGCTTGATGCGAAGAATGCATTGGTGCAACCTTTTAGGATGGCAAGTGAAAGGTTTAATGACAACTCAATGCAACGTCTTACGCTTCGCTTGATTGGTACACGAAATAGAAGAGAAGGACAATATTCTTTGCCTACTGTTCCTGAAGTGGCTGCATTGATTCCAGGTGACGGAAACCCTACAGACTCACATGATATTATTATTGAAGAACGTGGTAGTCGTAGTGCAAAGCGTATATCTGAATTGCACCTAAGTTTTATGGCATTACAGTATCACTACAAAAAATGTCATTTAGTGACATACAAAAATTGCCACAAAACAACAAAAAAGTGCCACTAAAAACACCCGTAGGAATGGGCGGCACACAAAAAAAGTGCCACTAGAAGCGCTGACGCTAAAGCCTTTTAGTGGCACTTTTTCAATCTGCAGCACAAACTATATAGGCTTTTAGTGGCACTGTTTTTTCTGCCACTACAAACTTTCGGGCTTTTGGTGGCACATATTTTTTGCCACAAAAATCACATCAAATTATTTATCATATTAATTTTTATTGATTACAATTATTATTTATTTACATCAAAGAATAAAAATAAAATTGTAAAATGTAGAAATCATAATAATATAATCAATTCAATTAAAAAGTTCAATCAATCATCTTACAGAGATTCCAAATGTTTGCAAAGAAATAACTAATAAGTGTCAACCTAATCTAAATATCGAACATATAAAACAAATAGTTAAAAAATGTTTGAACAAAAACTCAAAACTCCATTGCGCTCATGAATCTCTTTCACAATCTTCATGCGAGTAAAATATTCATTCTATTAACTCTTTCGTAGCGATCGCATTTCACACTTCGTAGTTGTTCCCTGCACTTACCCCTTATTGTCGCCTCATCAGCCAATTCACTATATTCAACCTGAAATTTCACTATTTATGTTCAAATGATTAGATCTCAAAACCATACCTTTTGTTTTTTTCTTATGCACTGCGCCTCAGCGCCGTTTTTGCGCCTCAGCGCCGTCTTTTCGAAAAAAAAACCCATTTTTGCACCTAGGCTAGCACCAGGCGCTATAGGTGCGCCTCGCTATGCCCGAGCGCCTAGGCGCGCGCTTTTTGCGCTTTTGACAACATAGGTACATATATAATTTTCCAACGATTGCCTTTTCTTGCATTTTTTGTGCCTTGTGTCTTGTGCCTAGGTGACAAGCAAACCTTTTGTGCCCTACAAATTTGACTACTATGCATGGATTTCTATTATAATTTATAAGCTTTTATTATTTGATTTATAACCAACTATACATAATGATGATAATTGACATAATCTGCCATCTAGACAGAAACCAACTCAACCTAAACGAAGTATTGAAGATATTCATTTGCCTTAAACTTGTTTTGTTCTATGCATGACCCACCCATTTTGTCACCACTACAATATACTCTTAAAAACAGCATTCAATAAAAGAATTATCTCATGTCTGCATAAAAACGCTATACAGACATATTACCATCTATTCTTTTACACAAATATATGGCAACTTGAAAGCTTATAAAACCAAAAGTCGATAAAAGAAACAAACTCTTACATGGCAAGGAGCTTCCCGTCGTATGATATATTGAAGGCAGAGACCGGGTCCCGCACAACATGCTTTGAGCTTATCCACTTCCATGTTGTGGTGTTCCACTTCACAATACTTCCACCTACGGTGTATCTGTACGTATATTTAACAAATAAACCTAAAATCCAGCCATTGTATATGGATATTTTATAGCTATTTATATTAAAACAAAAAAAACCTGAAATCCCGCTATTTACTCACTATGGAGGGGCCTAAAGCGAATCATAAGTTTGCGGCCATTCATATAATAAGGATGGTTTCTTTCGTTTTGATAAGCGATGTAAATACTGGAGTTAAAAATTGACAATAAACGACAAAAATCAAACTCCGCAACAAGAAGAATAAGACTTGCAATCCTGCAATGCATGAGATTCATAATTAAGCAACATTCCCACTATCAACGATGAACCCCAGCCTTCAATAAACGCAATAACACATGGAATGCTTAAATCATTAAACTCTTAAAGGGTGCCCAAAAAAAAACTGTAAAAAAGTTAGATAAGAAGTGTTATTGAGCCTACCAAAGTACCAAAAAGAAAAGTATAGAAAAAGCAGCCTTTTTCTACTTTCTTGCACCCTGACAACTAAATAATCATAAGAACCAGGAGCTTAAAGTAAACTAAAACAAAATATACAATGACAATTAAACAAATTTAAAGAAAGAATATGAAAGCACTTAATAGAACTTAAACTCAAGAAAAAAAAATATCACGCCATATGTACAGTTGACAATTTTGATGCTCACCACTCCAGCAGGTCAAAGACTCAAGACATTTATGAGTTAAGTTTAAAAAAAGTATGCAAGTTTTAGCAATGGCTGTAATGTAAATGCCAAAGTTTCATGCAAGAATCTTAAATAAAATAATTTCTTTTTCTCATATTATAAACTGAAAATCAACCAATTGAACGTAAATTAAATGCAGTGAAGAAAGGAGAAAAAGAGATTGACCTTAGAGACAAGAAAATTAAAATCAAAACAAACATCAAAATCATAACAGTGTAGTGGTGTATTATGACAGAGGTGATGCTTTGATGACACTATGGCAGAGATGACGCTTCAATTTTCTAAATAGATTGTTCATCAAATGAGTTGTGTACTAGTGAAGTACCTGTCAATAATAGAAACACATATATAGCCTTATCATTAGGGTTGCAAGTCATCTATGGATTCAAGATAATAATTCATTATCCTTGACAACAATAAAAGACATCATTTGACAGCAATAAAATAGACCAGCCATTCTGCACTCTTTTAACAACATACAATTATATAGCCTAATCAGTAGGGTTGCAAGTCATCCAAACAACATACAATTACACTGCAACCCAACCCGCACCCCAACCCGCAACAATCTGAAAACCCACCTATAACAATTTGAAAACCAACCGCAACAATCTGAATACCCAAGCCCAACCCACACCCAGACCGGCAACCCACAACAACATCTGAAAACTCATCCCCAACCTGCACCCAGACCCGCAACAATCTGAAAACCCACCCACAACAAGCTGAATACCAACCCGAACCCGGACCCGTAACCTGCAACAACCTGAACAATCAAGCCCAACCCACACCTGGACCCGGATCCAAAACCCTAACAGCACTTGTCTTTGACTAAAAAAAGTCAAACAACATGGAATCAAAACCTCAAATGGTCCAAAGACCCACCGAATCGACTAGAATGTATGTGTGTTAAACTAAAAAAATAAGACAAATCCACTAAAATTTCAAAGAAATTAGGAATGTAGATACCGATTTGGATGGTGGGTCGTTGGTGATGAAGACCAGTGGTGGTGGTTTCGGAGCTGCGGATGAAGATGGTGATTGAAGGTGGGGGTGCGTCTGATGCACGAAGGGTTGAAGGTGGGGTGCGTCTGGTGTCGGTTGGTGTATGTGGTGGTGATTTTGGAGATGGGTATTGTATGGGTGGTGATTTTGGGGGATATACTTCAATACTGGAGGCAATATTTGGGGGCGTATCAGAGAACTGGTGAAAATAGATGGGAGGGAAAAAGCCTGCCTATAATTATATTTCCCATCCATTTGATCAGAACCCTAATCAACAGTCAGGTTTAATCAAGAAGGGGTAAAAGCGCGGATCCATTTGCTTGTCGCCACTAAAGGGAGGGATCGTCGCTAAAGGGGTCGCCCCTATTGCTCATTTTTCTTGTAGTGGTCGTATACAAACAGAGTGAACGCAAATCGCAATGGACGAGATTTTGGAGAGATAAAAATTAGAGTGGGAGAAATTGATTTTTTGGTGAGAGTGAGAGGGAAATCAATGAGTGGTTAGGGGAATGAGCGGGAATATGAAATGATTTGGGGAGGGAAATTGATTTTTGGTGAAAGAGAAGAAGAAATTTTTAGGCTTCAAAGAGAGAAATGGTGAAAAATTTAAAGAGTTGTTCAAAAATTTTTATGGCACAGGTAAAGTGCCATTAAAACTATAGAAAATTTTGGTGGCATATACAAAATGCCACTAAAAGCCTTGATTAGTGACATAAAAGTTAAATCCACTGAATGTATGTGCTAAATACCTAAAGTGCCATTAAAAAAAAATTAGTGGCACAAAACCTATATGCCATTAAAAATGTGTGCCACTAAATGGCTTTTTTTGTAGTGTATCCTTTGTTGTTTCCGTAGGGAGAAGATTGATTCCATCTTAATATTCCTCTATGTAATTTAACTGCATCAAGTAGGTAGCAAACGGTTTCATTAAGAGAATATTGTTGTTAACATTTACAACTTAGGAGGAATGAAGGTAAGACATTACACAAATCTGGCCATTTATTTCAGACGTATGTTGTGGACTCTTATACAACTATCCTTGAACATGAAATGAATTGGTATAACTAAACCAAAACACTATTCGTTCGGATTTGTATAATGGTTTATATGATCGTATCGCTGATGGCGAAACAAGTTGTGAAGCAGTTGGTCGACGTGTTATCCTGCCAGCAACATTTACCGATGGGCTAAGATATCTGATTCAATAGTATCAGGATGCAATGGTTGTTTGCCATTAGGCCGGGGTTCCGGACCTTTTTATTACTATTACATGCAATTCAAAATGGCCAGAAATTACCCGACACATTCAAGAAACAACCCATAGTATGAGTGCATCCGACCGCCAGGACATTGTTGCCCGTGTTTTCAAAATTAAACTTGATGAACTCCTCTTCTGCCATATGTTGTGGTATTTTTCAAACACATGATCTAGTAAGTTAAGGTGATGATCTTTTGATGACATGTCTGATGATGATGTCGATCTTTTTATTGAGGGTCCCCCCTGAGGATGCCCAGGGTGACGGAGTTCCAGTCGATGATGTCGTTGTTGTTCCACTTGTTGAGATTCCTATTGTTAAGGTGGTGGGTACAACACTTAAGGCCATTAATCCTCGTCGTAGGACCGAGGGACATGAGTGATAGATCTATTTGGGTGTAGCGAGACCACACCCATGAGGACTAGGGTGGCCCATGTGGTGACTATGTCCACATACTGAAGCCGTAGTAAAATCCGCTAGGTTTGAGGTTTCCTTCATCACTTCACACATACCATTGGCCTTGCAAACCATTGGTGATCTATTTTTCCTTATTGCTTCATACCAGGATTTACATACATACAGACATGCTTTAGTACCATTCGCTCCTTGATTGCGGTTTCCATACCCATTTCCACCACGGTTATTGTTTCCATTACCGCCGCCATAACCTCTCTGACCACCGTTACCACGACCAGTACCAGCCCAGCACGTCTCCTTCGAATGACCAACCTTTCCACAAGACTCACATTTCCTAACTCTGCATTGGCCGGCATGATGGTACTGGCACACATCACATTTGGGTAGAGTGCCCATGTATCCTTTTCCTTTGTTTTCAACACCAGTCTTGACTTCGGCTGGTGGGTTCACATCCTTCTTCTTGTTAGCACTGTTGGTGCCTTTCTTAAAATTTGAGAACTTCCTTTTGTTCTCACCTGATGACTCAACGTGAGTCTCCTTCTTCTTTTGGTCAGAAATCGAGAACTTGTTCAACCTGATTGCTTCTTCAGTTAGTGCTACACTAAGATCAATAGCCTCAGTAGTCATGGCAGGCTTTGACGTCGTCACCATGCTCATGATTTGGGGTGCCAATCCCCAAATAAAACGCTCGATGCGCTTGAATTCTGGATCAACCATGTAAGGAATGACCCAAGATAGGTCGTGAAATCTCTGCACGTATTCAGCAATCTTCGGACCATCCATCTTGAGATTCCAGAATTCAGTTTCTAACTTTTGGATCTCGACCCTTGAACTGTATTTCTTGCGCATGAGTTCCTTCATTTTGTCCCATGTCATGGCATATGCAGCCTCTTCTCCCAAGGTCTGAACTTGGAGATTCCATCATGATAGCGCTCACAATCCAGAGATGTAGGTGACCTGGTGCTCCGGCGCATATTTGCCCATTCTCAGCACAGAATCAGTTTTCTCCGTCCATCTGACGAAAGCTATGGCACCCTCGGTGCCGTTGAAATTCAGAGGCTTACAGTCTAAGAACTGCTTATAGGTACAGCCTGTACAAGCAACATCATTCACAGAAAGCATTAGCGAACGCACATGGAATATCCAAATGTAACGTAATGTGTCTTTAGTGACTTAAACATTACCAAGAGGTGGGTTGCTTCCCGAGGTACCTCCGCTATGTTCAGAGCGCAAGGCCTCGTGTTGTGCTATCGCTCGTGAAATCCGTTCCTGTAGCTCAGCCTCTGTTGTGGGCAACTGGTTGTCTCTTCGAGGAGGCATCTTCTAAAAGAATATTGTATAGGTCAGGTCTTATGCATATAAGTATGTAGTACATGTATGTAATAACATTTATCAACACAAGTAAACACATGACATCTCAATCATAACATAAACAAGTATTCAACAATGTATATAATGAGAATGTTGCGATTGAGCTTTCATATATCATCGACCACAAATACAGTTTTACAAGTTCTACAAATGTATCATATCACATCAAATGGGACTACAGGGTCACACTACCCTTGTCCAAAATATCCATCAAACTACAAAGTCATAAAATCAAAATAATGGTCTTCAAAAGTGTGACAACTGCCACTTTCTGGTAATTTACGTACACTTAAAACAGTCATTTACATTATACAGTTTCGTGTTTTTAATATCCGAACTGCATTATTACATGACATACACTTAGAATACTCATGGAATACTTATTTTTGATGCACATGATTCATTTATATTGATTACATTTGAAACAGTATAAACAATGCATCAAAACAACTAGAAAAGCACTTAGCGAACTAGTATTCTGACGAAAACGCAGGATCCGCAGAAACCATCTTAGTGATATCTTTAGGACTCAGACAAAAGTCTAACGTCTAGTATACATTAAACCCTAGCTAGGAATGCAAGGGTTTGGGCTAACACTTTCTCGATGTCCGATAACACTAAAAACTGCCGAAAAGCACTAAAAGCGACAATTTCAACACTTTTCCGCAGAAATTCTGCAGAATTCAGCAATTTAACATTTTTGCAACATGTAAAAGTAGTGTTTAACATATGGAAACAATATGAGGATATTAATGGGGTGTCCGAAACATAAGCTTTCGACGCTGCGTTGCAACCCCCACAACTTGTCCGTTTCTACACCGACAAGCTAATAAACGACATTTCCGACATCGAAAACAACCAAATGAAAGCTTTGGTGAACTACTTAAGATTATTTTGAGATTCCAAATCCCTTTATACATCTCTTAGATGCGGATTTACAACTTACGGAAAAACTTCGTCGGTAGGAATTAAAAGTATTTTTATCGAACCGACAACCAAACGGAAGTCGTTTAAGATATCAAAATACCATTTCTACTGGTTTAGTGAATTTGTTAATGATAATTAACATTCCAAATCACTAATTACCTCCTAATGGTGAACGATTACCCCTAATCACCATACTTAGCCTAATTACCAAAATATCTACATGTTTAAGACATTTTTATCTAAATGTTACACTTTACCCCCCCCCCACACACACACTTATGAACGTTTTTATGAGGGTCCCACATGTATTCAACTTGCCAAAAATATCTAGATATTTATCTAATTACATGTGGTGAATTAATGGATAAATAAAGTCATGGTATACTTATCAAAAATAGATATTTTACATCATTCTTACACCATCATTTACACACACTTAATAACCCATTTTTCCTTCCAAAAATTCAGCCATATACACCCTTAAATCACCTTACTTTCAAGCTTATTCTTGATGATCAAGTTGTACTTCTATGGAGCATAAGATGTTCTAAGGCACCTACAAGTTAAAGCAAGCATTTTCAGCCATTCAAGAGCTTTCTACCATCAAGATCACCATCTTCTTTGTTTCTTTAAAATCATTGAGATCATCCCTAGCCACAAGTGCTAGATGTCGTGATACAATTCAAGACAATGCAAGTGAGGTTACAATTACATACAGTTACAGATGCAATTCTGTGAGTTCATGTCCCCTTTTCATCTTAAATACTTTTCAAGCTTTACAACTATCGGGGAAAATACATGTACAATAGTATGATAAGTCAAGGAATGAAACACCTTAGATCATGTGCGAAATTAGGGCCATAACTAAAGCACCATTAATCTAAGTTTGGACCAAGGAATAAAAGGGTTAGATCTAATGGGTTTTGGCGAGCCCCACTCATGGCCATTCATTTGCTTAGGAGTGCTTTTGTTTCCCTATGGCATGGTGTCGATACAATTAAAATCGTCTAGGTTTGGATTGCTTCCTATTTCGTCACACATATTAATATCCTTGCAAAACATTAATGATCACGATTTCATTGACGCTTTTCATACTACATTTGATACAAATACATCTCATATTTTACAGATAAATCTTATATCCAGTTTGGATACAATTACAATTGAGACAAATACATATTACATACTGTTTTGATACATATACATCCTATACAGCTAAACTGCATGAACTCGCTCAACTTTTGTTGATGTTTTCAAACTTACATGTATTTCAGGGAATTAGTGGACCAATGCAAAGATTTCAGTTCAAGGAAAACAAGTATCAATACTCCATGCCAACTATTGAAGGGTTTGCCTGTTATATACCGCCTCTTTGCGGTGATATAGTGGTCAAAGCCTTGACATTTTTAGACTTACATTTGATGTATGAAACAATGACAACTTATTTTCATTTGATGGTTTGTAAATAATGTACTTAAATTATGTTGCGATCTTTTGAACAATTATGACAATGGCATTGGAGCAAGTTTTATTCATTTAGTATGTTTACTTATATCGTTATGCAATGAGAACCAAACAGATCACACCTCGCGCTTCCGCTACGAGCGAGTGTGACAGTTTGGTATCAGAGCTTCGATTGTAGTGAACCAGGATTCTTTCTCGAGTCTAGTCTACAATCACTAGGAACCTCCCATGAAAACAATTTATACAAGAATGAGAAGTTTTCATTGCATAAACATTTTTCAAGGTCCACTACAAACAAAAATTCATTTCATAAAAACCAAGCAAGGACATTTCCATGGGTGAAGTCTATGAGAGATAGGCGCATTACATTAACAGACTATGTGCCTACAATACATTACATTATCAGTGCTTATACAAGATAGACACATTACATTATCAGTTTACACATCATAAACAGTTTACAAGTTTAGCATATACAAATTCAACTTATGCAAGATAGAAATCCTTGTTAGATAGGATTTCATGTGATTACATATATATATATATATAAATATTTGATTTATTTATATATGGGTTGTACCAAATATTTTGCCAAGAACAAAATACCTTCGACTTCAAACTCTATTATTATTCTTTACTCGCACGATGAAAATATCGACCTCACGTCTACTACGGAGCTTTTGGCGAACAGGATTCCTAAGTGAAATCTTAAACTTAATTCCGTAAAATATGGTTGCTTTCTCGCGAATGCTGAGATACCTGACCATGATAATGACGACAAGGCGGAGGTGGTAACCTTGGACAACAACTCCATTAGTGGGACAAAATCCCTGTGACTCATACTAATCAAGGTTGATATACTCTTGTCCCTACCAGGAAAATGAAGTACTCATCTTGAAGGTGCCCCTTCAGTTGTTATTGTTACAGATTCTTTCCATTTCTATTTCATCTAACGCCGTGCCGTTCTGCGAGTAATGACAACGGACGTTGACACGTGAACTATCACGAAGGTCCCACCTATGTTGAAGGTATATTGACAATAGTGTTTCCTCTCTTACTGATCGGTTTCTTTGTACGAGAGAACGCTAGGGTGACCATGCAAGGAAATTTATTATTACGGTGGCCAACGTAATAGCAACTTGTAGTGCATGGGAATTCTGGTGGGCGCCAAGCTAATGATCACTATTCGTTCAAAATTCTTAAGTTATTACTTGAGATTCAATTCTTCTTATCTAGTAGAACACGAACTGGGGTGGTTAGTATAACACCCTACAATACAATACAATACAATACAATACAATACAATACAATACAATACAATACAATACAATACAATACAATACAATACAATACAATACAATACAATACAATACAATACAATACAATACAATACAATATAATACAATACAATACAATACAATACAATACAATACAATACAATACAATACAATACAATACAATACAATACAATACAATACAATACAATACAATACAATACAATACAATACAATACAATACAATACAATACAATACAATATAATACAGGAAGACGACACCTATTTGTTTGCACCTAACATTCGATTTATATCACGAGACGGTTGAGACTATTCATGTAAACAAACAAAACTTGTTAGCCACTCATGGAGGATTTTCCTCAACATTCAAAAATTCTGGCACATGGGTTGGTTCCATGGTGCCTATGACACCTTACCTTCTCATATTCCACCTTATCATATTTATTGGAAATGGATACAATAAATTCCGTCGCTTGACATTTGTGTTTTCCGAAGGGATGGTATGGCATGAGCCATGCCGCAACTCCCTCATTACATTTTATTCAACATCTTTAGAGATTTTAATAATCTTGCTAGAGCTCGTGAAACTCAAGCACTATTACCATAATTGTTACATGGACAAGTAAGACAAAGGATTTTCTCTACTTAGGACGTTCGAGGTCCATAGAGTAGGGAATACATATTCAAACATGTATGAACAATGCGGTCTTGAGGTTTCCATGACCGATTGATTGCATTCTTCATTCTTGGGCACATGATAGACTTTATTTATCCAAATACATGTTTAGATTCTTTTAATAGTGTGTATTAAAAGGATCATGGCGTCAAAAGAATCAAATGTTTCAGTCAAAAGTTATGTGTTGAAAATCATTGCTTTTACACAAGACATGGTTTATACATGACATTGTTACGCAAGACATTGTTATACATGGCATTTGACGTTGGTATACACAAGACATTTTTTGTGGTTATTTGTAAGTGATGAGACGTGTGTAATATGATAAAAGCATGGTGGATACGTCGCTGGTACTTTCTATATATAAGTGCTTATATTATATTGCATATCGTAGTGTTATTCAAACCTCTTCGACAAAGACAAGACAAGACATGACATTTTTGCACAAGACATGACATCATCTACAAAAGACATAGTATTCTATTTCAAGACATGATATATTTATACACTGCATTTCTATTGGTTATTTATTTCACCATACATCATTCTTTTATATCATCTGATTTTCATATGATTTTATAAAAGAACTCGATCATAACTGGAGCCAATCTTGATGGTTACACTTGATGCTTTCACGGTCTCTCAAGGGTTGTTCCATACTGGGTAACACCTGAATTCAAACACACTGAGTGTTACATTTCGGGTTTAGCCTCGGAGATCCGAAGCATGACCGCATCATCCCTCCTTACCTCGATCACTCAAACAATAACTCTCGCCATGAGAGAAACGAAGGCAATTGCTGCCATAAACGATTTTGGCACCAGGATGTATGCTGGTAACTTGCCGAAATCATAAATGCGACAAGTGTGACGTTCATCATGAGGGCAATTGCAAAAGCGCCAAGAGTAGCAGTGTGCTGATACCGGGCGCAAAACAAAGGCTAGTAAGACGATAATACTTAAGAATGGATCAAGCTAGTGAATAAGTGTGTGTTTGGTTAGAACTATGAATACTCCACAAAATCCCAATGAAGTCATGAGTACGAACACTCTACGCTCATCATGTATCAATTCTTTTAATACTAACACCGAGCTTAGCTAGTGTCTTTAGATGTTAAGCATATACTCGAAGTAGAGTCATGTTAGTTAGACACACATGACCCTATCAAGTTAGCTAATGGGGAATTAGCTGAGACATGTCAAATCATTAAGGGTCACCGGTACGTATCCTATCAATCAACATTTCACATCCATATTATTTGATATCATTACCGATTTTTAGCTTTATCTCAACGTTTCACATACATAGTTTCATGGCTAGTGACGGGATTGTCCTAGCTACAATTAGGGATTGGGTTATCCTACATCTAAACATAGGGATTGGGTTATCCTACATCTAAACAAAAGGATTGGGTTGTCCTCTACATCAATACAGGGAAGTCCTTACTACATAGAATTCAAAATGTACTTGGCCTAGAGTCAAGTAAGCTAGACGTCTCCTCATTCTATAGAATTGGCAAACGGTAAACTAGCCGAGTCAGGAGCAGAAATTTCATATCGATCTCTTACCCATTGAGTTGGGTATTTTTGACGTAGTGGTTGGCATGGATTGGCTATCCAATAATCGAGCCGAAGTCTTCTGTTATGAGAAGATCATTCGCTTACCACTACCGAACGAAGATACACTTGTTATCCATGGAGAGAAGCGCAACACATCATTGTGGATCATCAATTGCATGAAGGCACATAAGTACTTACGAAAAGGTTGTACTGCCTTCCTAGCACAAGTTGTCGACAAGAAGGCCGTTGGGCCGCAGCTAACAGATATTCCTGTGGTAAAAGAATTTCCTGAAGTCTTTCCTAAAGACTTGCCAGGACTACCACCATATCAACAAGTCGAGTTTCACATCAACTTGGTACCGGGAGCCGCACCCATAGCCAAATCTCCATGTCGATTAGCACCTTCTGAACCTTTTAGTTGACCGAATAAGGATGTTGTGAGTTCATAACCCCCACTCTTTGCCACTATACATCTTTATAAAGGTTTTGGGGGTGGAAAGACATGCAAGTTTTGCAAAAATGCACAACATTTCGATGAATGAAAATTCATATTTCTAAACCATGTTACAAATGAATTTCCAACTAACTCAAATGGTTTATGAAAGGTTCTAGCTTCTACTCTAAGATAGACTTACGATCGGAGTATCATCAGTTATGAATTCATGAGGAAAGCATACCGAAAACGGCTTTTAAAACTCGTTATAGTTATTACGAGTTTCTCGTTATGCCTTTTTGGTTTAATGAACACACTAGCGGTCCTTATGGATTTAATTAATCGCGTGTGCAAGCCGTATCTCGACAGATTTGTCAGAGTATTTATTGACGACATATTATTATACTCACGATCGACTGATGAACACGAACAACATTTGAGAACCATTTTGGAGCTACTAAAGAAGGGGAAACTCTATGCGAAATTTTCCAAGTGCGAATTGTGGATTAGCGAGGTACAATTTCTCAGGCATGTAGTGAACGAGAAAGGCATTCAAGTAGACCCAGCTAAGATTGAAGCAAATGAGAATTGGGAAGTGCCCAAGACTCCAACTAGAGTCCAAATATTTTTTTTTTTGGATTAGGGGGATATCATCAGAGATCTATTGAGATTTTTTTTTAAATTACTCAATTGCTAACCTCCCTCACCCATAAAGACAATAAATTCACCCCAATCGAGAAACAAGAAATAGCATTACAACTTATTCTTAAGATTGGTGCATAGCGTTTTACAATCTTATCATTATCCGATGATACCGATGACTTTGTTATAAACTATGATGCTTCGCATCAAGGATTGGGTTGCGTACTCGTGCAACGTGAAAAAGTTATCGTGTACATGTCGCGCCAATTAAAAAGTTCACGAGAAGAACTATACCACTCTCGACCTTGAGTTAGGCGCGGTGGTATTAGCTTTAAAAATTATGGCGACAATATTTATATGGTACTCAACGCATTATTTTCACGGATCATAAACGTCTTCAACACATATTCAACCAAAAAGAATTAAATATGCGTCAATGATGTTGGGTTGAATTGTTGAACGACTATGATTGTGAAATAAAGTACCATCCGGGCAAGGCAAACGTTGTAGCTGACGTCTTGAGCCGCAAGGAGCGAGTTAGAACACTGAGAGTTGAAGCATTAGTGAAGATGATTCACAAGCGCTCAAGGAAGAGCAAATTCAAGCAGAAACAATTCGAGACATGAAGGAACAATTAGTGCCGAAAGAAGATGGAACTTTATACCTTATGGGTCAAAATTGGGTTCCATTCGTTGGCGGCCTTCGAGATGATATTTTGAGGAAGCACATAGGCCTAAGTATTGAAAGAATACTATTGGTGGCCTAACCTCAAAAGTGATATCGCGACTTATGTCGGAGAATGCTTGACTTGCGCGAAAGTCAAAGTCGAATAGAAAAATCCCTCGGGACTGGTACAACAACCCAAGATTCCCGTTTAAAAATGAGAACAAATATCGATGTACTTCATTACGAAGTTACCCAGGACCTCAAGAGGTCACGACATGATATGGGTAATCATCGATAGATTGACAAAGTATGCACACTTCTTGCTAATTCGGGAGAAGGATAGTACCGAGAAACTAGCGGAACTCTATCTAAAAGAAATTATGGCTCGTCGTGGAGTACCTATTTCAATCATCTCTAATCGAGACGGTCGTTGTGTTTCAAGAATTTGTAAATCATTTCAACTGGCCTTTGGATCTCATTTGAATCTAAGTACGGCCTTTCATCCACAAACTGACGGCCAGAGCGAACTGACAATCCAAACACTCGAAGATATGCTTCGTGCGTGTGTTATGGATTTAGGCGGCAATTGGGATACTCATCTACCTTTAGTTGAGTTTTCATACAATAACAACTACCATACTAGTATACAGGCTGCACCGTTTGAAGCTCTTTATGGTCGATAGTGTCGCTCTCCACTATGTTGGGCGGAAACAGGCGATACACAATTAATTGGTTCGGAACTAGTCCAAGAGACTACGGATAAAAAATTTCAGACCCGAGATCGTATCAAGACGGTTCGCGATCGACAAGAGAGCTACGCAGACAAGAGACATAAACCATTATCTTTAGAGGTAAGCGAGGTTTAGTAAGCGCGGAAAGCTTAACCCACGATAACATTGGACCATTTAAAATCTTAGAAAAGATTGGCACTGTTTCCTACAAGTTGAAGTTACCAGATGAACTTAGCACTTTGCACGACACGTTTCATGTGTCGAATCTTAAAAAGAGTCCAACACAAGAAACGGTTATCATCCCTGCGGATGAGATTCATGTTGACGAAAAACTTCAATTCACCGAAGAACCTATTGAGATCATGGACTGGAAGGTCTAGAAAACACGGAGAAGTCGAATCAAATTAGTAAATGTACGTTGGAACTCTCGACACGGACCCGAGTATACTTAGGAACGTGAAAATCAAATCAAAGCCAAATACTCTCACCTGTTCGAGAAGTCTCCTGCAAAGGATGACTCCGCATGAATTTTGGGACAAAATTCTCAATAACAAGGGGAGAATGTGACAACTGCAACTTTCTGGTAATTTACGTACACTTAAAACAGTCATTTACATTATACAGTTTCGTGTTTTGAATATCCGGACTGCATTATTACATGACATACATTTAGAATACTCATGGAATACTTATTTTTGATGCACATGATTCATTTTTATTGATTACATTTGAAACAGTGTAAACAATGCATCAAAACAACTAGAAAAGCACTTAGAGAACTAGTATTCTGACGAAAACGCAGGATCCGCAGAAACCATCTTAGTGATATCTTTAGGACTCAGACGAAAGTCTAACATCTAGTATACATTAAACCCTAGCTAGGTATGCAAGGGTTTGGTCTAACACTTTCCCGATGTCCGATAACACTAAAAACTGCCGAAAAGCACTAAAAGCGACAATTTCAACACTTTTCTGCAGAAATTCTGCAGAATTCAGCAATTTAACATTTTTGCAACATGTAAAAGTAGTGTTTAACATATTGAAACAATATGAGGATATTAATGGGGTGTCCGAAACATAAGCTTTCGACGCTGCGTTGCAACCCCCACAACTTGTCCGTTTCTGCACCGACAAGCTAATAAGCGACATTTCCGACATCGAAAACAACCAAATGAAAGCTTTGGTGAATTACTTAAGCTTATTTTGAGATTCCAAATCCCTTTATACATCTCTTGGTTGTGGATTTACAACTTACGGAAAAACTTCGTCAGTAGGAATTAAAAGTATTTTTATCGAACCGACGACCAAACGGAAGTCGTTTAAGATATTAAAATACCATTTCTACTAGTTTAGTGAATTTTTTAATGATAATTAACATTCCAAATCACTAATTACCTCCTAATGGTGAAAGATTACCCCTAATCACCATACTTAGCCTAACTACCAAAATACCTACATGTTTAAGACATTTTTATCAAAATGTTACACTTTACCCCCCTTACACACACACACACTTATGAACGTTTTTATGAGGGTCCCACATGTCTTTAACTTGCCAAAAATATCTAGATATTTATCTAATTACATGTGGTGAATTAATGGATGAATAAAGTCATGGTATACTTATCAAAAATAGATATTTTCCATCATTCTTACACCATCATTTACACACACTTAATAACCCATTTTTCCTTCCAAAAATTCAGCCATATACACCCTTAAATCACCTTACTTTCAAGCTTATTCTTGATGATCAAGTTGTACTTCTATGGAGCATAAGAAGTTCTAAGGCACCTACAAGTTAAAGCAAGCATTTTCATCCATTCAAGAGCTTTCTACCATCAAGATCATCATCTTCTTTGTTTCTTTATCATTATCGAGATCATCCCTAGCCACAAGTGCTAGATGTCGTGATACAATTCAAGACAATGCAAGTGCGGTTACAATTACATATAGTTACAGATGCAATTATGTGAGTTCATGTCCCCTTTTCATCTTAAATACTTTTCAAGCTTTACAACTATCGGGGAAAATACATGTATAATAGTATGATAAGTCAAGGAATGAAACACCTTAGATCATGTGCAAAATTAGGGCCATAACTAAAGCACCATTAATCCAAGTTTGGACCAAGGAACAAAAGGGTTAGATCTAATGGGTTTTGGCGAGCCCCACTCATGTCCATTCATTTGCTTAGGATTGCTTTTGGTGCCTTACGACATGGTGTCGATCCAATTAAAATTGCTAGGGTTGGATTGCTTCCTATTTCGTCACACATATTAATATCCTTGCAAAACACTAATGATCACGATTTCATTGACGCTTTGCATACTACATTTGATACAAATACAAATACCTCTCACATTTTACAGATACATCTTATATCCAGTTTGGATACAATTACAATTGAGACAAATACATATTACATACTGTTTTGATACAGATACATCTTATACAGCTAAACTGCATGAGCTCGCTCAACTTTTGTTGATGTTTTCAAACTTACATGTATTTCAGGGAATTAGTGGACCAATGCAAATATTTCAGTTCAAGGAAAACAAGTATCCATACTCCATGCCAACTATTGAAGGGTTTGCCTGTTATATACCGCCTCTTTGCGGTGATATAGTGGTCAAAGCCTTGACATTTTTAGACTTACATTTGATGTATGAAACAATGACAACTTATTTTCATTTGATGGTTTGTAAATAATGTACTTAAATTATGTTGAGATCTTTTGAAAAATTATGACAATGGCATTGGGGCAAGTTTTATTCATTTAGTATGTTTACTTATATGGTTATGCAATGAGAACCGAACAGATCACACCTCGTGCTTCCGCTACGAGCGGGTGTGACAAAAGGGCTTCGTAAGCTAGGCTCAATAGCGACACTCTCATCAA
Source organism: Helianthus tuberosus (assembly GCA_030545235.1). NCBI lineage: Eukaryota > Viridiplantae > Streptophyta > Magnoliopsida > Asterales > Asteraceae > Helianthus > Helianthus tuberosus. The sequence continues at coordinate 136,265,744 of CM060403.1, read as the reverse complement.
AAGTAGGCGACCTGCATAAAACCAAAAAGCGGGCTATGCTGGTGGTGGAGGAGGAGGTGGAGGAACAAATAGCAAATTGCGCACATGCGCTAACTCCTCCTCAAGAGCATGAACGCGACGAAACAGGTAACTAATCTGCTGCTCCATGGTAAGAAATCGCACGTCAAAATCTGGGTATGGAAGAAGAGGAGCGTAGACTCCAAATTAAGTTTGAAAAATACCACAACATACTTCTCTGGAATGTAGACTCGAAACTTAAATTACAAACCACAACATGTTTAAATGAGTTCACGAAGACTCGACAAAAGACCTTAAATAAAACCGAGTTTAGAACCATGTATCTCGTCCAGGATTAAGATACATCTCCTAAACCCTAGTGACTTCGGATGACATCTTTTATTCATGACGCAGCTTGAAGCATGCAAACACCCGCCAGATCCACTTAATTCCCTGAAATACATGTAATTTGAAAAACATCAACAAAAGTTGAGTGAGTTCATGTGTTTGTCTGTGTATATAAGTAACCTTTAAAGTATGTTTGTATGTATGTAAATCCTGGTATGAAGCAATAAGGAAAAACAGATCACCAATGGTTTGCAAGGCCAATGGTATGTGTGAAGTGATGCAGGAAAACTCAAACCTAGCGGATTTTACCACGGCTTCAGTATGTGGACATAGTCACCACATGGGCCACCCTGGTCCTCATGGGTGTGGTCTCGCTACACCCAAATAGATCTATTACTCATGTCCCTCGGTCCTACGACGAGGATTAATGGCCTTAAGTGTTGTACCCACCACTCACATGATCAAGCAGTAACCTTCCTTAGCTAACCATACCATGTATAGTTAATTAAACGATGCAAATCATTATCACATGCAAATTATATTGTCATAAACGATGCACAAAGCACAGTTAGCGGATAACCCAGAAAAATGCTGACAGGACTCAGCACGTAGACAGACAATGTTTTGAGACCAAGTATGGGCCAGACACTAAGTACTACACTAGTATGGTGTGTAGGGAAATAAGGACCACAAAACTGCATTCCTAAGTGATAGTTTAAGTGCCGGAAAGTGCCTAAAACCCACATAAAGTGCTAAATTCAGCATAAATAAGCAAAAATCAGCATTTTAACAAGCTAGTATCATGCAAAAATATGACTAAATGGTCCTGAATGCTTTCCTAAGTGTCGGGAATTAAAAGTGTCACAAAAGGGTACATAAAGAACACTAAACGGTATAGTTTGACACTTTAACAAACCGGTATCTAACCGAACAACCGGACACTACCCGAAACATCAAAATTACGCTAGAAGCATTGTTTTAATGTTTCCAAGCTAGTTATGAGCCCTGAACACCCTAACACACTATATATCTAACTAAATCTCCTAACATTCCATCACAACCCAACCAATACCCCCCTCTTGGAGACGGTCATTAAGGGTGGACCCACCCTTGATCTTTTTTGATTTGATTATGGATCTTGATTTGTACTTAGGGAGCATATTACACAATGGATAAACTCTTAATATGAGTATAAGTAAGATATGGAAGATCATAATTCTCATTATCTTTCACACACTTTACACACTTACTCTCTCCCTCCTCTCCTCTTCTTCTCGGCCGAAACCACCCACAACACCACCACCATTATCAAGTTTTCCTACATCCATTCTAAGGTGTACACAAGGTGCTAGAAGGTGTCTAAAGAAGCTTGGTGGCTTTGGAACTTCAAGGACCTTTCTCATTTGCAATTATCCATCACATTCATCATATTCATCTTCAAGAGTTCATCCCTAGCCTTGTGCTAGTAGTAAGGCTCTTATGATCCTTTGTTACTTCTTATTTAGTTGGTTAAAAGATGATATGTGATGAAAATCATGAAGTACACTAATGAACAGGAAGATAACTCTATAACATAAGCTTAATAACATAAGAATACATATTGTTTAGTGTTGTTTTGCTTCTTGATGATTGATTATTTATGTTTATGATGTTAGACATCATATGGAACCTACTAGATTGTGATTAAACACATGATCTAGCGCTTATATACTTGTTGTAGAGCATCGAGTATTTGGAGGGAAATGTGTCGCTCTTGGAGGTGATTATTGACAAATTCTTCCTGTAATTCCGCTTGCTCCGCGTAGTGAGATTGTTGCTTCGGTTGTGAATAAGTCATCGACTATATGGGGTGCATGTAAGGTGTTTTGTTTAACAATTAATATGCGGTTGAATAGTTCAAGTGTTAATGACGATGTTGTAGTACAGCAACGAGATTTAAATAAGTGGATTTTAGAGATGGGGTCTGGTCGTCTTCCTGCAATTTCACTAGACGGGGAAGATGAGAGAACTTCGATTAATATACCTCGTGATCAATTAATTCCTGTTTTAGATAATCCCATTGAAGCAGTTGTATCAGATACCTTGGAAAGGCGTAGCGAGGTTTAGTAAGCGCGGAAAGCTTAACCCACGATAACATTGGACCATTTAAAATCTTAGAAAAGATTGGCACTGTTGCCTACAAGTTGAAGTTACCAGATGAACTTAGCACTTTGCACGACACGTTTCATGTGTCGAATCTTAAAAAGAGTCCAACACAAGAAACGGTTATCATCCCTGCGGATGAGATTCATGTTGACGAAAAACTTCAATTCACCGAAGAACCTATTGAGATCATGGACTGGAAGGTCTAGAAAACACGGAGAAGTCGAATCAAATTAGTAAATGTACGTTGGAACTCTCGACACGGACCCGAGTATACTTAGGAACGTGAAAATCAAATCAAAGCCAAATACTCTCACCTGTTCGAGAAGTCTCCTGCAAAGGATGACTCCGCATGAATTTTGGGACAAAATTCTCAATAACAAGGGGAGAATGTGACAACTGCAACTTTCTGGTAATTTACGTACACTTAAAACAGTCATTTACATTATACAGTTTCGTGTTTTGAATATCCGGACTGCATTATTACATGACATACATTTAGAATACTCATGGAATACTTATTTTTGATGCACATGATTCATTTTTATTGATTACATTTGAAACAGTGTAAACAATGCATCAAAACAACTAGAAAAGCACTTAGAGAACTAGTATTCTGACGAAAACACAGGATCCGCAAAAACCATCTTAGTGATATCTTTAGGACTCAGAAGAAAGTCTAACATCTAGTATACATTAAACCCTAGCTAGGTATGCAAGGGTTTGGTCTAACACTTTCCCGATGTCCGATAACACTAAAAACTGCCGAAAAGCACTAAAAGCGACAATTTCAAAACTTTTCTGCAGAAATTCTGCAGAATTCAGCAATTTAACATTTTTGCAACATGTAAAAGTAGTGTTTAACATATTGAAACAATATGAGGATATTAATGGGGTGTCCAAAACATAAGCTTTCGACGCTGCGTTGCAACCCCCACAACTTGTCCGTTTCTGCACCGACAAGCTAATAAACGACATTTCCGACATCGAAAACAACCAAATGAAAGCTTTGGTGAATTACTTAAGCTTATTTTGAGATTCCAAATCCCTTTATACATCTCTTGGTTGTGGATTTACAACTTACGGAAAAACTTCGTCAGTGGGAATTAAAAGTATTTTTATCGAACCGACGACCAAACGGAAGTCGTTTAAGATATTAAAATACCATTTCTACTAGTTTAGTGAATTTTTTAATGATAATTAACATTCCAAATCACTAATTACCTCCTAATGGTGAAAGATTACCCCTAATCACCATACTTAGCCTAACTACCAAAATACCTACATGTTTAAGACATTTTTATCAAAATGTTACACTTTACCCCCCCTACACACACACACACACTTATGAACGTTTTTATGAGGGTCCCACATGTCTTTAACTTGCCAAAAATATCTAGATATTTATCTAATTACATGTGGTGAATTAATGGATGAATAAAGTCATGGTATACTTATCAAAAATAGATATTTTCCATCATTCTTACACCATCATTTACACACACTTAATAACCCATTTTTCCTTCCAAAAATTCAGCCATATACACCCTTAAATCACCTTACTTTCAAGCTTATTCTTGATGATCAAGTTGTACTTCTATGGAGCATAAGAAGTTCTAAGGCACCTACAAGTTAAAGCAAGCATTTTCATCCATTCAAGAGCTTTCTACCATCAAGATCATCATCTTCTTTGTTTCTTTATCATCATCGAGATCATCCCTAGCCACAAGTGCTAGATGTCGTGATACAATTCAAGACAATGCAAGTGCGGGTACAATTACATACAGTTACGGATGCAATTATGTGAGTTCATGTCCCCTTTTCATCTTAAATACTTTTCAAGCTTTACAACTATCGGGGAAAATACATGTATAATAGTATGATAAGTCAAGGAATGAAACACCTTAGATCATGTGCAAAATTAGGGCCATAACTAAAGCACCATTAATCCAAGTTTGGACCAAGGAACAAAAGGGTTAGATCTAATGGGTTTTGGCGAGCCCCACTCATGGCCATTCATTTGCTTAGGATTGCTTTTGGTGCCTTACGACATGGTGTCGATCCAATTAAAATTGCTAGGGTTGGATTGCTTCCTATTTCGTCACACATATTAATATCCTTGCAAAACACTAATGATCACGATTTCATTGACGCTTTGCATACTACATTTGATACAAATACAAATACCTCTCACATTTTACAGATACATCTTATATCCAGTTTGGATACAATTACAATTGAGACAAATACATATTACATACTGTTTTGATACAGATACATCTTATACAGCTAAACTGCATGAGCTCGCTCAACTTTTGTTGATGTTTTCAAACTTACATGTATTTCAGGGAATTAGTGGACCAATGCAAATATTTCAGTTCAAGGAAAACAAGTATCCATACTCCATGCCAACTATTGAAGGGTTTGCCTGTTATATACCGCCTCTTTGCGGTGATATAGTGGTCAAAGCCTTGACATTTTTAGACTTACATTTGATGTATGAAACAATGACAACTTATTTTCATTTGATGGTTTGTAAATAATGTACTTAAATTATGTTGCGATCTTTTGAAAAATTATGACAATGGCATTGGGGCAAGTTTTATTCATTTAGTATGTTTACTTATATGGTTATGCAATGAGAACCGAACAGATCACACCTCGTGCTTCCGCTACGAGCGGGTGTGACAAAAGGGCTTCGTAAGCTAGGCTCAATAGCGACACTCTCATCAAAAGTAGGCGACCTGCATAAAACCAAAAATCCGGCTATGCTGGTGGTGGAGGAGGAGGTGGAGGAACAAATAGCAAATTGCGCACATGCGCTAACTCCTCCTCAAGAGCATGAACGCGACGAAACAGGTAACTAATCTGCTGCTCCATGGTAAGAAATCGCACGTCAAAATCTGGGTATGGAAGAAGAGGAGCGTAGACTCCAAATTAAGTTTGAAAAATACCACAACATACTTCTCTGGAATGTAGACTCCAAACTTAAATTACAAACCACAACATGTTTAAATGAGTTCACGAAGACTCGACAAAAGACCTTAAATAAAACCGAGTTTAGAACCATGTATCTCGTCCAGGATTAAGATACATCTCCTAAACCCTAGTGACTTCGGATGACATCTTTTATTCATGACGCAGCTTGAAGCATGCAAACACCCGCCAGATCCACTTAATTCCCTGAAATACATGTAATTTGAAAAACATCAACAAAAGTTGAGTGAGTTCATGTGTTTGTCTGTGTATATAAGTAACCTTTAAAGTATGTTTGTATGTATGTAAATCCTGGTATGAAGCAATAAGGAAAAACAGATCACCAATGGTTTGCAAGGCCAATGGTATGTGTGAAGTGATGCAGGAAAACTCAAACCTAGCGGATTTTACCACGGCTTCAGTATGTGGACATAGTCACCACATGGGCCACCCTGGTCCTCATGGGTGTGGTCTCGCTACACCCAAATAGATCTATCACTCATGTCCCTCGGTCCTACGACGAGGATTAATGGCCTTAAGTGTTGTACCCACCACTCACATGGTCAAGCAGTAACCTTCCTTAGCTAACCATACCATGTATAGTTAATTAAACGATGCAAATCATTATCACATGCAAATCATATTGTCATAAACGATGCACAAAGCACAGTTAGCGGATAACCCAGAAAAATGCTGACAGGACTCAGCACGTAGACAGACAATGTTTTGAGACCCAGTATGGGCCAGACACTAAGTACTACACTAGTATGGTGTGTAGGGAAATAAGGACCACAAAACTGCATTCCTAAGTGATAGTTTAAGTGCCGGAAAGTGCCTAAAACCCACATAAAGTGCTGAATTCAGCATAAATAAGCAAAAATCAGCATTTTAACAAGCTAGTATCATGCAAAAATATGACTAAATGGTCCTGAATGCTTTCCTAAGTGTCGGGAATTAAAAGTGTCACAAAAGGGTACATAAAGAACACTAAACGGTATAGTTTGACACTTTAACAAACCGGTATCTAACCGAACAACCGGACACTACCCGAAACATCAAAATTACGCTAGAAGCATTGTTTTAATGTTTCCAAGCTAGTTATGAGCCCTGAACACCCTAACACACTATATATCTAACTAAATCTCCTAACATTCCATCACAACCCAACCAATACCCCCCTCTTGGAGACGGTCATTAAGGGTGGACCCACCCTTGATCTTTTTTGATTTGATTATGGATCTTGATTTGTACTTAGGGAGCATATTACACAATGGATAAACTCTTAATATGAGTATAAGTAAGATATGGAAGATCATAATTCTCATTATCTTTCAAACACTTTACACACTTACTCTCTCCCTCCTCTCCTCTTCTTCTCGGCCGAAACCACCCACAACACCACCACCATTATCAAGTTTTCCTACATCCATTCTAAGGTGTACACAAGGTGCTAGAAGGTGTCTAAAGAAGCTTGGTGGCTTTGGAACTTCAAGGACCTTTCTCATTTGCAATTATCCATCACATTCATCATATTCATCTTCAAGAGTTCATCCCTAGCCTTGTGCTAGTAGTAAGGCTCTTATGATCCTTTGTTACTTCTTATTTAGTTGGTTAAAAGATGATATGTGATGAAAATCATGAAGTACACTAATGAACAAGAAGATAACTCTATAACATAAGCTTAATAACATAAGAATACATATTGTTTAGTGTTGTTTTGCTTCTTGATGATTGATTATTTATGTTTATGATGTTAGACATCATATGGAACCTACTAGATTGTGATTAAACACATGATCTAGCGCTTATATACTTGTTGTAGAGCGTCGAGTATTTGGAGGGAAATGTGTCGCTCTTGGAGGTGATTATTGACAAATTCTTCCTGTAATTCCGCTTGCTCCGCGTAGTGAGATTGTTGCTTCGGTTGTGAATAAGTCATCGACTATATGGGGTGCATGTAAGGTGTTTTGTTTAACAATTAATATGCGGTTGAATAGTTCAAGTGTTAATGACGATGTTGTAATACAGCAACGTGATTTAAATAAGTGGATTTTAGAGATGGGGTCTGGTCGTCTTCCTGCAATTTCACTAGACGGGGAAGATGAGAGAACTTCGATTAATATACCTCGTGATCAATTAATTCCTGTTTTAGATAATCCCATTGAAGCAGTTGTATCAGATACATTTCCTAATATAGAAGAATGATTCACTGATGTTTCTTACCTACAGGAGCGCTGTATTTTATCATCGACTAACAATGAGGTTGATACGATTAATCTACATGTTCTTGATAAGTTACCAGGTGACAATCATGAGTTATTTAGTGTCGATTCCATTTGTGCAAGTACAAATAATATTGAAGCAATGCAGGCTACGTATCCTATGGAGTTTCTTAATACTTTACAGTTTTCTGGCATACCGGATCACATATTAAAGCTAAAGATTGGTGCACCAATCATATTGCTACGTAACTTGAATCTCAAGAAAGAATTGTGTAATGGGACCCGTTTAGTGGTTACTCAAATAAGTCGGCGTGTTATTGAGGGCGTTATTATTACGGGTTTGCATGTTGGAGAAAGTGCTTTTATTTATAGAATCGATATGACTCCAACTGCTACATGTTGGCCTTTTCACTTTAAGAGAAGACAGTTTCCCATGAAACTATGTTTTGCAATGACAATTAATAAAAGTCAGGGCCAACCATTTAAACATGTTTGTGGTTACTTGGTAAAGCCTGTTTTTTCACATGGTCAACTTTATGTGATTACCTCCCGTGTTACATCTCGAGCTGGTCTACGATTTTATGTCGATAATGATAGCAAGTGTTCTAACCATTTAACAAGGAATGTTGTTTATAAGGAAGTCTTTTATAACTCACCTTTGATGTCAAGTGATGCATCAGTCTGAGCATTTTGTATGTTGTTATTGAGAAATGGAATTGCTACCATGTACGCTACTATAAAGGTAGCATATTACGTCTCTCTTATTTGAACACTTGTATTTAATGTTTACATAGATTATATAATGGTTTGGTTGACTAAATATGCCATTTGTAATTACGTTGCTTTGCATGTGGTATTTATGTGTTTGGTTGTTATATATAGATATATATATCCTTTACGTATATTTTGTTATTCATATAAGTTTGCCATAACATTTTTTGTTTCCATGTTTTAGGTTCACATAATATAGAATGGGGCATCGGTATATTTCAGACTTGATGCCTGTTATCACTGACCAATGGCAAGTCACTGTAATGGTAACACGTTCTTGGACAACATACATTCCTAGCACAAATCGTATATTGTCATTTGATGTCATCCTTTCAGATGAACGCGTAAGGCATTTTTTTTTAATTAATTAAAAAAACTATAATCTATATGTTTTGTAATGTTGCATGTTTTCCTTGCAGGAATGTTCAATTCATGCAAAAATTCATTTTCATTTGAGGTTCTTGTATACGACGCATGGTATCTTCCGTTGAAACGTGATTGCTATGTTAAGTTTATGCAATGTACGTCAATTAGTCCATCAAGAGTTCAACCGAGCTTATTTAGACGTCATGTTTTTGAGCCGATGCCTTTTAACATGCTTGGATCACGCTTGAAGAATGACATATATCTAACAGGTTTAGTTGTTGTTTTTCTCTTTGCGTCTTCATGTCTATATATAACTATATTTTTTATGTAGATGTTGTGGGTGTTCTTCGTGTGTGGGGTTATCCTGATACTGATTTGCGGTCTTCGCAATCAAATAATCGGGAAGTACGACGAATTGTTTTATCCGATGAATTGGAAGTTTTTTAGATTGTTTTTGTGGCGCGTTGTATCTTTTTTATTTTTTTGTTTTGCTTATTTTGGAATGGTTGTGTTTTTATTAAATGTAGTGGTAATGATCTCAATGATTCTATATGGGGCCAAGTTGCACTTAAGTATACTGATGAGGACATGAGGCGTCATGCCACTAATACAGTTGTTGTTGTGTTAACATCTTGCAAGGTTCGATTGTTTTCAGGTATGTGCACGTTGTTAGTATTGCTGATGTTTATCGATCTATTCAGGCAGGAGTTAATTAGGTATTGGCTTTTAACCTATCTTCTATCTTTTGTTTTTGGTGTATCGTTTGTTACAATTCTTTTTCGTATGTAGGATACTTACTATGTTTTATTTACTAAAGTTGTAAATCAATTATTTCTAATAACTTTTATCTTGCTTTTGCAATGCTTTAATTTATACCATATATTTTTTGCTTTGCAGGGCACATTTTATAACATCTTTGGTACTATAATTGATATTGATTTGTTTAATGATTGGAAGTATGTTAAATGTTCTAAATGTCGAAAGAAGGTGCAGTTCATGGATGCTACCTATTATTGTACAACATGTCAACAAAATGTTCTCAATCCACAGCTAGCGTAAGTCTTTATACAGTGTTGTATTTCTATATTGTTTACTTAATTATATGATTTCGATAGTGACAAGTTGGTTGTCCGTGTGGTTGATAATGATGTTGAGATGACGTGTGTTCTTTTTGATGATGTTGTGATTGCACTTATTGGCATTACTGCGGAGGATTTGCTTTCTAAAAGTTTGTATGAGGTTTAAACCAAATATTTCATTAATATTTTATTTTGTATGGATGAATGATTTGATTTATTTTCTAATTTTTGTCTATGTCAATAATAATGTTATTCTGTTTCTGCAGGGTGTTAATGATTCTTTATGGGCTCACACATATTTGGTTGATTATTTATGTGCTAAGAGTGTCACATTTCGGATTAAGATTGATGAATATAACTTGGCACCTCACTATTCTTATCGCTTTACTGTGTCAAAGTTCATTAAGGATTATATCAAATCGCATGCGAATAACATTAGTTTATCAACGATTAGAACTTGCACGGATGCTATAGATCATGTTTTTGAAGACAATGAAGATGAATGTGCACAGTTTTTTTCAAGAGTCACAATTGAAGAAATGGATATGGCTGATGAATTGTTATGGGGACCAATCATTTCATCAGTCTCATCTAATGAAACACCATTAGTATGTTATTCTTCTTTAATCTTCACCTATTCCATTGATTGTAATTTGCTTGCTTGCATTGTTTTTTTTTCTTTACAGTTACAGTCGTTTGATTATGAAGCGGATAATGGTTCTATCATTAATACAAGAAAGTCGGATATTGGGGATGTTACAACTGCTACCACATCTGTTGTTGAGTGTTCCAACGAGCGTGATCAACAAGTGAGGCCTAAAGAGCAAGACGAAAGCCAAAGAAATATACTGATTAGAAAACATGTGTTTTTATGAATCATTATGCATGTTTTTGTTGCTTTTTGTGATAAGACTTTTGTTACTTGCTATGTTACTTATGTGAACCAGTCGCAAACTAAAAAACTTGATGTAGCGTTGTTTGTGCACTTATTTTCATAATGTTTGAAGTCAACATAAAATGTCCAGCTTATAAGCATATATGTATTTTTAACTATTAGAATTATTGAATTTATTGATTTGTTATTGATATTGTTAATTTTAAGGTCTAACTTTGGTTAAGGAATTGAGTTATTAAATAGAGAAAATGTTTGAAATTGATACGTTATTTGCGTATGTCATACTTTGTTTGCGAATTTATCACTGATAATGATTTTAACTCTACAAGAAAAGAAAGTCTGAATTTTCTTTATTCAATAATTAATAGTGCTACAAAATTCTGATTTTGAAAAATATTAAAAATTACACACTCCAATTAACTTCTCAGGATATCAATGACTCTTGCCTTCTTCCATGCGATTTCATTTTTTGTTTTACTTTGCAGATCAGCTAGCATATCACAAGTTTTCTGATCCTGTTTCAGCAGTTGTGTGATAAAGTCTTCTGCTTTTCCTTTAAACTCTGATGGAGGAGAATGGTGAACTTCATCTAGCAGTGAAATGCTACTCCAGGTTTACTTATAATATTTGTTACTGATGGTAGTAACTTTTTGGTTGAGTTCTTCATCTTTTCCGTGTTCTTGGAGTGACCATCTTGAAAATGCCATTTTAACGGCGTTAGTATCTGCCAAGTGGTAGAAGGTTTTGTTTACCATTTGGAAACAGTGTGAGTGTTTTTGGATTGTTTTTTTTTTTTATGAACAGCTTTTCTAAATGTTGTGTTTATGAAGTCATGCTAAACTAATCATGAGCCTTTTATAGTGTTTAAAATGTTTGATATAGTAAATAAAGGTTTTTTAAGGTTTTGTTTAAAATGTCCGCCAAGTGGTACAGGGTTTTGTTTAAAGGTTTTCTTGGAGTGACCATCTTGAAAATGCCATTTTAACGGCGTTAGTATCCGCCAAGTGGTAGAAGGTTTTGTTTAAAATGTTTTATAGTGTTTAAAATGTTTGATATAGTAATTATGATAACATGTTTTTTAAGGTTTAAATTTTGTCCTTTGGGTTTTCTAGATATTTAATTTTACTTGGTTTCCCATGAAAACTCATTTTCGAAAGGTTTTGCATTAAATTCACAGGGTCTTTGAATATAAATGTAGATGTTTACATTAAATGTACACGTTTTCCCCTCTTAAATCATTAAATTTACATGGTTTTTAAATATACATTTTTCTTTAATGGTTGCATTTATATCTGACCATTGGGTTGTTCTATATTTTACTATATAATACCATTGCCAATTCAATTGCTTTTTCATCATACACCGATTCATCCAGTGAAATAGAAGAGCAACTGTTATTGTTTTGCATCAGTTTTTTTAAATACATGAAAATGGCATCATATACGTCTGCCCAATCCGACGATTTAAAGCAACATTTTATTAAACAAATCGAAGAGCAAGTTTTTGCTGATAGGTCTACTCTTCAAAAGTTGAAGAGGTGTTTTAACGGACTGCAACTTGGTATGCTGACAAGAGAACAGGTTTCGAGAGACCTGAGGGAGATGCCGACGACTTCTGTTGGTGACCTCTGTGTTTTGAGTAATATAGAGTATGGAGATAGAGATTTTGAGTTCATGACAAAGATCAAGGACATACATCGATAGGTTCAGTGCTCAATGGAGTTGAAGTTAAAGTTTCTTGATTCTTGCGATTAGAGTTTAAGTGTGCTTGTTTTCTCTTTTTATATGTAATTGTTACTTTTTTAATACTTCTATTTTAATCATATTAATTTCTTGTCACAGTTTATTTTTACTTATTTTTTTGAGTTTAAAGATATAGAGACATTGTTCCATTGTTAAGTAAAAGTCAATTATATAGTTTGTCTTCTAATCGATGATGAAGTTTATTTTTACTTAAAAAAAGCTAGGCCAAACACTCCCTAAATCAATAAGTCATAAGTTGCTACAAAATAAGCTGACCCAAACATCCCTTTTGTTTCATTTATGGTTTTCTTAGCCAAACATGACCCTAATATAATCGATCGATGTTATGAGCCTAGGACATAAGCCTGCCAAAAAGCTAGGCCAAACACCCACTAAATATACATGTCCTATGTCTCATACATGGGTCATAAGCCTGCCTTTTTTATAAACAATAAATAGATTTTGCAGCCCAATATTGATACATATTAACGTTATTTGGCAGGTCAGGCCCATATCATATATCAATATATACTTTTTTTTTAAATCTGGTGCCCTATTGATTTGGTGGCCCAAAGCCTAAGCCTCAAAATACTTGGGCTTGGGCTGGCCCTGTATGTAACATAGCACAAGATAATTGACATAGATATTTCAGTTATATATTTTAGACATCCCAAACCAAAATTACGATAACATCGTAATGGGATGTGACTGTTAAAGTTCTACATGCAGTTAGAAAAGGAAAGTTATCCATCAAACACAATAAAAAACATAAACCATTGAATCCGAAAAAGTTGTTCAGAATTGGTATCAACAAACTTCGTAGTGGACCTTATCACCTGCCACACTTTTTTCTCCCACCAGCAAAAACGTCATCACTTTGTACTTAGGCATCCCCGCTTCGTCCAGGATACGCTGCCAGTCCGCATACATTATGACATGGTTGTCATCATCCTCTTTTCTTGGATCTGTCCTTACACGTAGCGGTACCAGAAACTTAATATGACCAAATGACAGCATAGCATTACAGTAGTTATCGATTTGGTGATCCCGAACAAAGTTCTTCGGTATCGTCTGTAAAATAAATTATTGGTTTTGTTATTCAATCTCCAACATTATAATGAAAATAAAGAATATTAAAAGTTAGTATTTAATTACCAGCATGTGTGTTTCTATAGCAAGGTGTTCAAATTATTTCTGGTAGTTGGGACGGTTGTTGTAGTGGCGGTGCTTGGTGCGGTTGGATTGTTGTGTAGTGGCTGCGTGAAGTCCAATGCCGTCTTTGTTAAATATCAGTACATTGAAGTTAAAGTGCTCTTGTTGAGTGCTTCCCATCCATTGAAAGAGCAGTTGGTAGTCCTCTTCAATGTCATTTTCAAAGCAAAAGGTGGTCCAACCTATGACACCTGTGTCACTTCGACCATCAAACAAATACCAAACCAATGAAATATTGTGTTTCATACTTGGGATTTGTATAAATATGTGTATCTTTTGCACATATCAATTTTGGATCGATTTCGAGCTCTAAATCGCTTTCTTGAAAGTTATACGCGAACTGAAACGTAAACGTAATCAGTTTAATGCGACAAACACTACGGAATAGTGACATGGGCTTAACATACCTTAAATAACCTTTACATAACTTAGAAATAAGTTTTGGAGAGTTTGGGGTGTCGAAATCAAGTATATTCGCTTACAGGGACTAATTTCGACAAACTGTGAAAGTATGCTGATTCGCACTTTAACAAACATTCCGGAACATTATCATAAGTTAAACATGCCCTAAATATCCTTTACATAGCTTATAAAGAGGCTTTGTGGTGTTTGGTGCGCAAAAATAAACTTATTTGATCAACAGGGACTAAAAGTGTCAAAAAGTGCATAAGTTTGCATTTTCGCGCATATCTTACGTTCTGAATATATCCGGACATCCTAAAATTTATGTAATCATTAAAATAATTTATTTTAGTGATTGGCATGATAAAATTTCATTCGTCACGTAAATTGGATCGTTTTTCCCGTCCGTTCGTGTTTCGTCGTTATTAACCGAACAACGCAACCATACGGCCAAACGAACTGATATCCGAGATATTTTTGAGCATGTTTTATGTTACCTATACTTTAATTTCATTTTAGAGCCTTGAAATACGGTTAACGGGGCTTAAACGTGTCAAAAATGCATCGAAAACCAAGAATTACAACTTTAGGGACCTAAACTGCAAATCTGCCAAACATGGGCTCAGGAGGGGTGCGTAAGAGTCCCTTGATTCTTACGCGGGGTGCGAGAGACCCCCAGATCTGCAGAATCTCGTTTCCAGCTTGATCCAGCTATTCCCAAGTGTTGCAAATGGTTTTAAACAGTCAATGGGCTTGTTTAGGGGTGCCTATATGGTATTCTAAAACAGGGGGTACACTTGTAAGGCCAAGATCGAAGCTCGTTTATCGATGAATGATCCTAACGGTTGCACAAAAACTATATATATCCCCATGATTTTCATTTGCAACTCACACTTTGATCTGAATTCACTCTAAGTTTGGGTTCAAAACCTCATACCTGAGTATTTTTAGATCAAAACTCCATTGCTTGGACCTTTTGTAAGTATTCTTTCATTCTTTTACACGTTTTCAAGCACGAAAGTCAAAAAATGTTTGAATTTCAGCTTTGACCAGTCAATGATCAACACAAAGTTCGTTTAAACTTCGCAACGCGAGCGTAATCACGATGGTCATAGTCCCGTGTGACTATACCTACTGATTACCACGTAATCACGATGGTCAAAATACGCGTTTATGCGTATTTTGCAACCAAACTATTCTTGGGTATCAAAACCCTTTGTTTTAATATCAAACTTGTTTTCTAACTTCGATGAACATGTTTTAACATGTTTAACTCGTCACTTTTAGTATAGGGCTTATAAAGGGTCATAAGGTAAGCAGTCTAAACAACCGCTTAGACTTTCGAACCCGACCCGCTTGGTCGATCAATAGGATCCGACCAAGCATGTTTAGTGAACATAGTTGTATAGGGAATAACCTTCCAAGGTTATACCTTATGGTCACTTAGGTTTAATTATTTGTATAATAGATAGTTTATATGCCTTAGGTAAATGACCAAAATGCCCTTTTCATGCATAATTGGTATTTAAGCATATGTAACCCAAACTTTTGTCACTTAACTGATTATGCAACATATTTAAACACGTTTAGGCATATAATACTTGTCATAAGACTAGTTAGGAGTTCCGAACGCGTTTTACGCGAACGACGCGTTAAAGTAGCGTAAGCTACCTAAACGGGTCGTAATGGGTCGTAAGCACTTAGGTTAGGTTTCGATTTAGAATGTAGGCTTTGTTAAACCATATTACATGAGTTCCTATACTCATTTGGTTTACGAAACCTCATTCTATCCGATCTTCCGATTTAGGTCTGATTTCTTTACTTAGTTATCTATTAGGTGCCGTTTGATTCCGTGATTCTTCCAGCCTTGCTTGGTTATTATTCAAGACTTCTAAGCATCCTCAAGTGAGTACATAGTCCACTCTTTTACTGTTTTCAAATGTTTTGGGGTGAAACATGTGTACCTATTTGTTATTTTCATGATTTCAAAGTATAAATTGATTATACATGCTAGTACTTATCTTTTGACAAACTGAATGATTATCTATGGTTTAAATACTGATTTTTCAAAGATTATAAAACAAATTGTTGGATTTTACTTATTTTATACATTCACCAAACCGATTGGTAGTATGATATAGTGCTATAGGACTAGACACCCCATTCCTGTTGTATGGAATGTCAGGAACCAAATTTTATCCAAATAGAAGTTGCCTTTGTGGTATTTCTATAGTCTCTAAGGTGTAGTTTGATACACTAAGGTTTGAATGAATTTTAAATCACATTTTCTTTTGTATATTTTGATTTACTTCCAAAGTATAGTTTGATATGCTCCTATATGTGATATTGTTTACCAAAGTATATTTGATACACTAAGTACAAACCAACATATATTTTGTTAATTACTAAAGCATAGTTGATATGTTATTTACAAAACCCAAGCATAGTTTTGATATGTTATTTACAAAACCAAAGCATAGTTTTGATATGTTACCGAAAATTATTATTTTAACAACTAAGGTATATTTGATATACTATTTGTTTAACTATTTTGGAACTGAAATATATTTTAATATATTACTTATCCGACTTTTTTATATATACTACAAACCTTTTTATGAACACATTGTTTTACAAACAACATATTTTATACAAACTCATTTTACTTGGTTATCTATTTATCTATGCATTATTCTTTTATATCATCTAATTTCTTATCGATTTTCGCATGATTTATAAAAGAAAACATTTTTATAGGTTCATGACTACTTTTTGTTAAACATTCTTTTACACTTACAAAGTCATGAATCCTAAATCAATAAAACCTATGTATATCACAGGCATTTTTATGCTCACGTACCTAATTTTACATATGTTTCAGGTGCTGCTATGTGATGATTGTTGATGCATGCTACACATAGGATGGACTTGTGCCTTAGCGACTTTAAAACTTGAAAGACAATATTTGTATTTATCTGATTTGTAATAAAACAATGAGTTCAATTATTCAATAAAATGAAACTATTTAATCCATGGTTATGAAACAATGATTCTGTTACGAAACTCCCCGACGTTTCCGCCACGATTTGTTGTTTTACGTGGTCGGGGTGTGACAGAAAAGTTGGTATCAGAGCCAATGGTTATAGGTAATTAGGTTATTAGTAATGCTTTGACCTAGACTATAACCTTCCTAGGACCCTAACACAAGTTATCTTGTGTTTAGTCTTAAAACAATATCGTCGCCTATCTTTAGGTGACAACCAAAATAAGAATGCAAACTTCGAATCCGCTTTAAAAACCAATCATATGTTCTAGGATGATTTATTATAAGCTTTTGAACCCACAAAGTTTTCAAAATCTCGTCAAAGTTTGGGTCTTATAATGTGAACACATGAAATCTGGAAGGGTGGATGCCTGTATCCTGAGTCTTCTGTCTAAGGCTAGAGTGTTCGTACAAATCCACATAATTGGACCAGTCACTCTTACCTGGGAATTCATGGGATGAGTGTCCACTTATAGGCTAAAGCAGGTCTTCGCGATACATTATATTGACCCATTTACTTTAATTAGTCACTGCATGTCATTTGTTTTGTTCAAGGTAACGAACGAATGATCGCCTTCCTTGTGTTTTATCGATGCTTTCAATACCCCATTTGTTTTCCAACTGTCAGCCTCACTCGTTTCTCATGTTTCCCTGTCCTTTTTAGATAATGCCTCCTCGACGAGATGCACAACCTCTAACCAACGAAGAAGTCACAACCCTTGTCTCTCAGTGAATGGCTGCTGTGCTTCCGGGCATAGTAACCCAGATCCATCAGTTATACAACAACAATAACAACAACAATGCTCAGTGAAGTTTCAAGACCTTCAATTCTGCTAAACCTTTGAAGTTTTCTGGGTCTCAAGGAGCAACCGCGCTCCTGCAATGGTTCGAAAGTTTGGAGAGCACATTCAGACATGTGCAATGTCCGAATGAGCGTAAGGTTGAGTTTGCATCCAGTGCATTCTAGAAGCGTGCTCTTACATGGTGGAATGGTGTGATGCGTGATAGGGGTGCCGATGTGGCACTAGCTCTAACTTGTGAAGAGCTTCGAGCTCTAATGATGAAGGAGTTCTGTCCTCGTCATGAGCTTAGAGCGATGGAAAGGGAATTCGACGATCTAAAGCAAGACAGTGGTGAACATCGAGCCTACACTGACTGTTATGAGGAACTGAGCCTATTATGTCCTGCCATGGTTACGCCTTTGGAAAAGGCGATCGAGAAGTACATTGATGGTCTCCCTGACCCAGTTCAGGATATCGTTACTGGTAGCAACCCTACTACCGTCAGACAGGCCATTGAATTGTCTGCTACCCTGACTGAATCCCAGATCAGGAAAGGTAAGCTTTTTCGAAAGGGCGACCCGAAACCATCTGACAAGTCTGCACAAGAAGAACCAAAGGATAAACAGGCCGAGACACCCAAGATGAAGAAGCACAAGGTTTCACAGAACTGCGTAATAACTACTCAGAATAATCAGGTTGCACTAAACCAGCAAGCATAACCTCGTACAAGGAAAAATTTTGTTGGTACCGCACCTTTGTGCAACAAATGCAACCGTCATCATCTGGAGCAAGTACAGTGTCACAGATGTACCCATTGTGGGCGATTGGGACACTTAGTCAATACATGCCGTTATGCAAATCAAGCTGCTGCAAATCCTGTTGCTGCGCAAGCATAGTTTCCACCTGGGTCGTGTTATAACTGTGGTGACCTTACTCACTACCGAAACAATTGCCCAAGACTTGTTAACGCAAATGCAGCGCGTGGATGAGTGTTTAACATAAATGAGGCAAACGCGAACGACAATGCAGTAGTGAACAATTAGTCTTTGGTATTTTCTTTGTTTGTTATCCTTTGGCGTTTGGAACAATTCAGCTGTTATATAAATAAAATTTGTTGTTTCAAGGTTATTTCATGAAACTGATGCAATTATATGATTTTGTGCTTATGTGATTTCTTTTATGTCTTGTGTTTTTTGTGTGATCCGAATATTCATTATCCAAATCCTCATAGAATCTTCCATATCTCCATATGAGGGATTCATAATAGGATATCCAAAGGTACTACCTTAAATCCTTAATGGGCATCTACGTAATAGTTAAGACCCTTGGATTATGAAGTACTATTCTATAATTGGACCCCTTGAGTGGTCTAGTTAAACAGATTGATTCAAAAATCTGGTTAGAAATATCATGTGATGATATAGCTGAAAAGATCCCTTAAGTGGTCTATTTATGGGGATCGTACGAAGTTGTAGTTAAGGAGATCATGTGTTGATCTAGCTAAAAAGATCGTTCGTTGATCTAGTTAAAAAGATCCTTTGGTGGTCTAGTCAAGTCACTTCATGTTTATTCCATTGATTTTTCCCCTACGCATTATGAAATGAACTGTGCAGACTATGCAAGGAATTACATAATTATGTATGCATACATAATTATGGAATTCAGTGCACAGAAACCACAACAAGTTTTGTTATGTGTTAAGACCTTTAGTGATGAGAATAACGAAACGGGAACAATGTAGAAAGAGGCATAGTGGATACGCCGCTGGTACTTCCTATATATAAGTGTTCCTTATTACATTGCGAACGTAGCGTTATTTAATTTACTAGAAGTCCTGGAACTTGACCAATGTTATTTTATCTTACAATCTCCGACTCCGATTTTCGAGCACACACAAGTTTCCTATAAGAGTCTTCATAGGAAACATCCTTTTTACCGTTGTTCAAAACTCCATGTTTTGTTACTGCAAGAACATCACTTGGACAGTTGAAAAATTCGCAAAGAATCCAAACGTGGCCCAGGATTTTACTGTAACACTCGTCTCATTTATTTATTATTTTATTACAAAATAATCACTTTTCAAAACCAAAATGGATATTTATCAAAATCTTAGTTAATAAACTAAGATGTACATCGTTATAGTGTTTAACGTAACCAACTAGTTAGTTTAAAACATTAAATATTAAGTGGTGTTTACATGGCAATTATTGTCTAAAACATGATTAGATTAGTGCGGAAGCTTCAAAACTTGTGTTCGGTTCTTGATTTCTTGCTTGATCGGCATCCGGAACTAAACGAGCATCACCTAAGGTCAAAACCACACCAATTGTTAGTTGTGACAACATTATAATAAGCATATACAAGTCCCAATATCGTACGTATAACAAAAATATAAAAATCTTAATTTTTGGTTTGTCGCGCCACGCGACAGACTTAGGTTCATCCTTCGTGTGCCGCGAGCGGCCCCGCATGTCACGCCCGCATCCAGATACCCCGTCGTGTGGCGCGGGGGAGCACGTTTTTCAGCAGGTCCGGTTCCTGGACCTGCATATTTGCCCAGCACCAAATTTTCTAAAAATTTCAACTTTAAAAGTTCATAACTTTTTACCTGCTTGACCGTTTTCAGCGATTCTATTTCCAATGCGTCTGTAATTTAATTACCAATGCATCTATCTAACTTATCATGTCTAAATTTGAGTTTACGGACCGAACGGCTTCTAGTCCCCTTCCTATTAATTTAACCCGCATAGTTTTGCACTATTTCTACCCCTTACATCATTATGATTTCAAGGCGTATTTACCCAACCTCCGGGGCTTACGATTCATTGGCGTATCATTACCAAATTCCATGGCTTACGCTCTTATGATCCACAATCGCCAAATGATTTTCTAAACATATTCTTACTATTTACTAAACATTCATTTGACCCGTTTGGCTCACTTATGGAATCCTCCATTTTTAATGACTACCAACATTTTTCTAATCAAGTTTTCGACTCGCTAGCTAATTAGTGATCATTGTCACTTCTACTAATGCTACCTTTTCATAAAAGCACAATTTCAAATGACCGTAATTTCTAATTAACATAATGAACGAAAACATGGTTACATACTTGCCTTATTCATCAA
Organism: Helianthus tuberosus; assembly: GCA_030545235.1. Lineage (NCBI taxonomy): Eukaryota > Viridiplantae > Streptophyta > Magnoliopsida > Asterales > Asteraceae > Helianthus > Helianthus tuberosus. The sequence goes on along the minus strand of CM060403.1, from coordinate 136,244,638 downwards.
CATTAATTTCTATCCATAATTACCCATTCCCGGGCTTGTCAACTTTAGCGTATCACTAGCATTTCATAGATCAAGCTTTTATAACTCAAATTTAATGAGTGACGTTTAAGTCACTTCGAGCACTACCATTTCATGAACTAGGGTTTGTTGGAGGGTTCTTGGTCGCCCCCTGTGTTTTGCTCGTACCAGACACACACACAAGTGTGTGTTTGGTATTTTTTTTGTTTTAATTAATATTAGTTTCAATGTTAACACCTTTAGCCCCCAAACTATTGTTAGGTTTTTATTTTAGGTGTTTTAACCAACTCACATGTCACTACAAGACTTCTATCTAACTAGGTTATTTTTATTCCAAGTTAGTTCGTTTTATTTATTACCGACATCGAATATAATAAAAGGTTTATATTTTCGGGGTGTTACAAGTCCATCCCCCTTAAAAGGGGTTTCGTCCCCGAAACCTTCTTTAAATAGTTCTTTGGTTTGGATCAAACTCACTTAGTTTCGTTTTTAAGGCATTCTTTCTTTTAGTTAAAAGTTATCCTTTGCCTCGACGCATGCGTCTTTCACGTGTGAGTTCTCACGGACTGTAACTTGTGTCTTGTATATCTTATCTTGCCACCTATTTATCTCAATTGCCACTTGACCACTCAATAGTATGAGTTCGTCAATATGTTTATTTCATATTACCCTATATTGACAAGCGTTTTATATAAACCACAACACCATTTTGACCTTGGATGATCTTAAGTTAGACTGAGTAGTCACCGTCACCTCATGTCTCGCTAATTTGAGTCTACTCTTTTCTATATTCGGACTTACGTGAGTTTATGATGTCCTATCCCGTAACTCGCGCTACAACATTATTATATTCTATATTACTTTTTATGACCATGATCGCATCACATCACGTCATGTTTAAGTTTTCATAACTTTTCATTATTAAAATTTTCTTTCTAACGTATCGTCTTACACCCATCGGTGTTGAGACCTACATCCTTTATTAACAACTATTTTCTAATTTGTCTCATAGCATTCATATTTGTTAAACGCTGTTTCTCACTAAAACTGAATTTTTAGTTTAACGTTTATCTCTTTAACTTATGTCAATTACTCATATCAGATAAACTTACTTCCAAGGATTTATTCATTTTCATTATTATTTAGGGTGGGGAGTTATAACTCGTTTCCTTACTTAACCCTAATAACCCATAGGTTCTTTCACTTAGCCTCGTAGGCTATTTCTTTAGGTTTTCACCTTTTTTTAAGGTGAGACCCCAATAGTTTGTTTCTTTTTTTTATTTGTGACCCAAGGGTCTTTTTGGTCTCGTAGACCTTAACATTTGCTTGTAATTTCGAAGGTTATGATGACCCCGTAGATTCATCTTTTACTCGTGTCATTAGTAGAGTGTACATCTACACATATAGTGCCAATGCACCCCTTGTTATGTTTGGAATCATTCACTTTTGCTTTTGAATTTTATTGACCTTGACCGTAGTCCAAGGCTACATTTGTTTTCGTTCGAACTATTCTTCCAACTCTATGGCTTCTCCAGTCATTTACACGTCGGTTTGTTCTTCGCTAATCGTTATCCGGTTCATACTTATTGTTTTTTACAACCTGTTACCCGGGTTCTTTATCTTAATATTTTTAACTCTCCAGTTTCACTGGTTTACGTTTTTCCTTTATTATAAAACATTTTACTTATTTGATCCGAACATCCGTCTTTCTTTTGTTAGCGACCCTTAGGTCCGTCTCTTTTATTAGTGTCCTGAACGTCCATTTCATAAGCCTTATTTGATAAAACTACTGTTATTGTTATACGGCTTTTGGGGTTTACCCATTTTTTTTTCAACACTCTTAATACGTTTATTTCACTAATCTTTTATACAATCACACCCATCAGTGTGATCATCGTTCTTCCTCGTAAGGATTTGATTAATAATGTTTTACTTGGGCGGTTATTCATACCCAAGTTTCTAAATCCGCATTAATTGATACTTTAGTATTCATAGTAGCGAATAATACGTATCATCCATTTAGTTTCCCTGGAGGGTATTTTCCGCCCAAGTCTTAATTTCTCATTCATAACATTAATCCATTATCTAATTGTTACCTAACGTTATTTTGTTATAATTTTTTAACGTGTACATGCGTTACACACCCTGATGGGCTTTCTCTCAATTCGTTCATCTCTTCTTTCCATGCCGCCATCATGGTGACTTGTAGCCCTTCCATGGTTCTGGGTTACATTGCTTCAATAGCCTTTACAATTTCCCCCTAGATCCTTTTTGCACGTCTCCTCAGTCATGAGGGTTATCGTGTCGTCGCCAATTGCAGTTGACATCATTCCATTGTAAGAACAACCAAATTCAACTTATTTCATTTTATTATTCCATGTCGTTGTATGGAATTTACCCACAACTCTTTATCAATATAAACGATGTTTCTACGTATTTTATTAGGTTTAGCCAAGTCCATAACCTTGTCTTTACCATTTATTACTATTGCAATTTCCGGGTTCGGGTGTAATTACACTCTTTCCCAATACGACATTTGTTCGCTTCATTAAGTTCCCAGGTTCGAGTGTACGCATACTCCTTCCCATAATGACACTTATCTTTCATTGCATTCTCGGGTTCGAGTGTACGTGCACTCCTTCCCATTGCAATATTTATCGAGATTACTTTTACCTCGGTTTCACATATTTGTCATTATTTATCTATTTATTTATATATACATACATATATATATTTCTCTTTTACATAATTCATTTATTTCACTAATCATATATGTCCATATGCAACTATCGTTCATTGTGTGAATTGTTGCATTTTACTTATCTTATCGTAATTTAGAACGTGTACCTGATTGATACCCGCCCTGATGTACTCTGTTGTCTCAAGTCATTACTTAATTTATGCTCTTTGCTAGCATGTTCTTTGTCATGCTTCCGAACCTTTTGCCCTTTAGATTTTTTATCCCCCGTCATCTTCAGATGCGGTCATCATATCATTCGAACGTTTCCAATTTGTTATTAATCTTGCAATTCAATGTTGCCTGTATTGTTATACGAGACATTCAAATATACTTACTTTACAAGTACTTATCTTATATTCAATCTATGATTAGGATTTATAATACCTAATCATCTTTTATCGACACCAGACATCTCGAATCTGCAATGTTTATGTCAATTGTTAAACATTTCATTTCATTATCATTTGCATCTTTCACTTTGATTTAGCCAAGTTTATAACTTGCTTAAACCATTCGTGTTTAGTGCACTATCCGGGTTTGAGTGTATTAACACACCCTTCCCATGAACTTTAATTCGTATTCTTTTCCTAATATTTTGTTACAATCTACTCATATAAATAATTCTTACCGGGTATTTGATCAAGCTTCGAACCGAACACACTTTGTCAACAACCTTGAGCTCTGATTACCAACTTGTAACACCCGTCTCATTTATTAATTATTTTATTACAAAATAATCACTTCTCAAAACCAAAATGGATATTTATCAAAATCTTAGTTAATAAACTAAGATGTACATCGTTATAGTGTTTAACGTAACCAACTAGTTAGTTTAAAACATTAAATATTAAGTGGTGTTTACATGGCAATTATTGTCTAAAACATGATTAGATTAGTGCGGAAGCTTCAAAACTTGTGTTCGGTTCATGATTTCTTGCTTGATCGGCATCCGGAACTAAACGAGCATCACCTAAGGTCAAAACCACACCAATTGTTAGTTTTGACAACATTATAATAAGCATATACAAGTCCCAATATCGTACGCATAACAAAAAAAATAAAAATCTTAATTTTTGGTCTGTCGCGCCACGCGACAGACTTAGTGATGTGTGCAAAATGCAACATATAAATTACATCAATTGTGGCATAAAAGTAACCCTTTTTAGTACTAATGTTGGAAAAAGTGTGCTTTTGTCTTCCTTTTGTATTTTTAGGATTAAATGAGCTCAAATTAATAAAAGAAGCAAAAAGACAACAAAATCTAACATAAATACAAGAAAAGGAACAAACGTGACATGCCCGACCCCATGACAGCATCTTCCCAAGCAAAACAAGTAGACAAAAGACTGAACACGCCCCGTGCTCAGTCAGCACGGGGGCGTGCCCAAGTGTCAGCAGAAAAGACAAAGTGGTAGAAGCTTCTATTGCCCACCACGGGGCCGTGCTCAGCGGACACGGGGCCGTGGTCAACTATAAGATTCGCACAATCCAGGCAAATCTTCATAGTACAAAGATTCTTCTGCACACGGGGTCGTGCTCAGCGGACACGGGAGCATGGTCAACTAATAAGACAAGCTGCATTAAATGAAGAAAGAGAAGGATGTGGACACGGGGCCGTGCCCACTGGACACGGGGCCGTACCCGAGCTTCTGTGCAGCCTATAAATAGGAGTGCTTGGCTCAAGCTCAAACCATCCCTTGGCACACCACCTCTCTCACACTTCACCCACCACCCACCACCACCATAACACCATCATCCACCACCATCATCCATTGTCCATCATAGAGTGTGTGAGTCGTCTCGAGATCCAAGACTGATCGTAAGAGTTCTTGACAATCAAGGCCATGTTTGCCTAAGTCTCTTACATCACTTGGTGAAGACAAGTGTCTAGTGTAATACTTTTTATTTTTAATCTTTTCGCACTTTTTACTTGGTTTTGTATTAATGACTTTAATAACTAGTTTCTTATGTTGAAGGTGATTTTTCCTTATCGTTTGTCCATGGTGTCTTGACATTATTTTACTGTCTATATAAAATAAAAGATTTTCACCATTCATATCTCCACGGTCTATATGGAGGTATGTTGGCTACCTGGTCGGGGGTTAAGGGAACGGTTTGGTAAGAGTCTTGCCATTGTTCAGCGTTTAGAGGTCCTGCAATGGACCTGGGTCAAATTTAGTAGGACCTCCTTCAATACTTAACGGTATTGGATGGCGGGGGTCCAAACTCGTTGATCCCCTCATAAGTTAAACTACTATTAATACTATAACACGGCTATTTAGGACTGTATCCCTGCTGACTCAGACTACTTAGTCGAGGGTAACGTCAACTCCAAAAGAGGGGCCTACCATAATTTGCATTAATAACTTAATTAATTATCTTTCAATAATCCGACCCTTTAGGATTGTATCCTTGCTGACTCAAACTACTAGGTTGAGGGTAACGTCACCTTCAAAAGAGGGGCCTACTACAATAACTAAGATAATCTCTTAAATAAGTGCAAAAGTGCGGAAATAATCAAAGGTTACACTATACACGAGTCGGAACCAAGTGTTTCATCTTGTCTATCTGTTTTTATTTTTATTTTTCAGCATTTTAGTTAGTTTTTATTTTCTTAGTTTAAAACATTTTTCTAAACTTTTTGATTTGATTAGACGTTGAGGATAAACCGGTACTAAAAGCTCTTGTGTCCTTGGACGACCTCGGTATCTTGCCAACACTATACTACACTCACGATGGGTGCACTTGCCCATATGTGTGTTTAGTGTTAGTAAATATCGTGTTTTATAAATTTAAAACTTGGCTAAAAAAGTGTTAAAGGGCTTAAAATATACACCTAATATATATAACACTTCACACGCATCAAGTTTTTGGCGCCGTTGCCGGGGACACAAGGATTTTAAGAAAGTTAGGAATCAACGGCCTAATCGTTTTTTTCTTATTTTTCATTTTTTTAGGATTTTTCTTAATTTTTCAGCTTCTGCAGAACTCAGAACGGGCCGTGCCCACTGAACACGCCTCGTGCCCAATCATTGGAACTGGCAATCCTGTTTTAAGTCAGACAGTAGCTGAACACGGGGCCGTGCCCACTCAACACGCCCCCGTGCCCAAGTTTCAGTTACTGAAAACAGAACCGTAAGATCCCGACGGTTGGTAATTTCTGACACAAACATGAGTGATACTGATACTTTTTACTTTCGGCACTCTTATGGTACTACGTGGTGTCAATTATCTGGTGGTAACCATAAGGAATTAGAATGTTATTTTCTAAATTATAAGCCCCACTATATAGACCCATCGTTTCCTAGTATCCTTAGGAGAGGCGAAAGTAAAAATAATCCCTATCTCTCCCTTGAATGCTCCCAACCAGATTTTCTAGGAGAAATGCTTCTCGATGAATTATTTCAATTAGAAGATCTAATTCTTAATTGGTTAAAAGAACTTAGGAAAGATTTCAATGATCTTTTCCAAGACGATAACCAAGAAAAAGGGTTGGAACCGCATTCAAACAACTTCATTGTTTCCGACGATACTTCTAACTCTAGTGAGGACTTGAGAGATAGTTGTCCCTGTGTCGATTGTGCCATGAAGGACTCCCCATTGACTTCGTTCTATGCATACATAGACCTGAGCGATTCGACATACACCTTCTTTAACGAGAGCCCAGAAAAGGGTTGGACTTGTCCACCTACATATAGCATAGGAATCACCCTCACCGACAACCTCTTGCTTTCTCGTCTTAATCTAGAACAATTAAGGTATCTTAGGCACTTTGGGGTTGTTCCATCCAGTAAGGAACCGCCCGATCCGGAAAACTTCCTTGAAAATAAACAAACTTCATAGACAGCCTCTAGACACGGGGCCGTGTCCAGGTCAGCACTCCCCCGTGTCCACCTAAAGATTCCCTTCTGACTTTTGTCAGAATAAGGACAAAACATGTCAGGATCTCGCCTGCACACGGGGCCGTGTCCAGCCGACACGGGGCTGTTCGCAACGTACTGTCATTTTCTATAAATGCAACCAAGAATCCTGCACATTTGAACCATTCCAGGGACAGAGATTTGGGGAATATTCTCACATACCATCCTAGGTATTTTCTAAAAGAAGTTTCTCAACTATCTTCTTGTCCTTTCCTCTTTTATCCACTATCATCTTCTTCAATTTTTCTCATACTTCCATTAAAGCTTGAACCTTCCATAATTTCAAGCCTTATTGTGATGTTTGTTAGATTTTTGTTCATGGAATCTTGTTAAAAATAAGTTCTACAACAATGTTTTAAGTTGTTTATATTCAAAAATGCTTTAAAAATCATGAAAACAATTTGAAACTCCAAGATTCCTTGTTCCTAAATCCTGCAGATATCTGAACACGGGGTCGTGTTCACTGAACACGGGGCCGTGTCCGAAGTACTGGTCCCATAAAATTGAACTCTTTTCGGTATGTTTTCTCAGAATGGCAAGCAGAACAAGCGGAAACTCTTCGTCGCATTCCAGAAACAACCGGCAGGGGAGAAGATCATCAACGGTTGAAGATTCTCTTATAAACTATGTTTACGCCTTAAGAGAAGCATTGGTTGACCGTATTAATCATTTGACGTTGGGACTAGAAGGATGTCTCCGGGAAGTCAACCTTTTGCACCAAAGGTTGAACCTTCTCGCCTCTCCTCCTTTGGTGCCGATTATCAACCAAAGGGCATGGAATGTGGTACCGGAAGTCATCATTCCGGCTGAATGGTACGCCTTACATCCGGAACCCCCTCGAGACATACTACAAGGGGTTCCGATTGGTGTCGCTCCTCCTCCACAAGATGTTGAGGAACATGAAGCCGCCTCCCTTCTCCAGAGGGAGATAGAAGAATGGCTCTAGCAACATCTAGGGGACACCGTTCGGCTTGGAGTTCTACAAGGCTTTTAGACCGGAAATCTATTTCCAGAATTTTGGTTCTTATTGTAGAAGTAGAGCTCCTTAGGAAGATTTTACGGATCACTTGACCTATCTAATATTAGGACTTTTAACTTTTATTTTCTGCTTTATTTTTCATTTTTAGGACTATTATGTAATTCTCTCTATGACTTAATGAATGATGGTTTTAGTTAATTTGGTGTTTGGATGGTGTTGAAATGAATAAAACACACTTGAGATGACAAAGGATACAAGGGAAACTTGAACCAGCACCCCATGCAGGAAAACAGGACCATCCGACAGAAATTCTTCGTTTACAGTAAGTTCGGCACAGGCCGTGTCCGCCCAACACGACCCCGTGCTGCACAGTCTGCAAAAATACCCAGTTCAGGTAAACTGGACACGGGCCGTGTTCACCCAACACGCCCCCGTGTCCAGGCTTCTGTTTCTCTTGAGTTAATTTTGTTACTGGCACTTGAACACGGGGCCGTGCCCGAACAACACGGGGCCGTGTTCAGCGCCCATTAACACAAATTTTTTTCTTTTTACACCTTTTTACACATTCAATCAACCTAAAAACTTATTTTTTGGGACACATTGAGGACAATGTGTAATTTAAGTGTGAGGGGGGGGGGGGATGCTTAAACCTTGAATCTTGCAAGTCCTAAATACAAGCCTTACATAAAACTCTATTGGAACCGCTAATCACCCCAATTTTTTTCAAAAATTTTCATTTTTTTTTCGGGAATTTCAAAGTTCTAAAAAGGTTATATTTTTACAAATTTACAACCGATAGCGTCGTGATAAAAAGAACCAACATAAGAAAATTATGAAAAGGCATGGCAAACGTAGTTAAAATTTGATTATATATACTTGATCACATAAAAACCCATTCCCACAAAAGTGAGTTTTGAGCCTTTATTGAGCATACAATTACATATCATTAAACTAAATGCTCAGTTTTTGTTTCTTGTGTGAATAGCCGCTTGGTTCTTACAACTCTAGAACTTGCCACGACGATACATTCCCGGTCCTTACGAACTTAAACCCGAGTAAGTAAATGATGGAGGCATTAGGACTAACCCTTTTTATTTCTACACCATTATTTTTCTTTTTTTTACCACCTACCCAAAATCCCCCTAGTTAGCCCCTTTGAGCCTAAACCTTTTCATTTCATAACCCAAACCAAACACCCTTTCACCCACCAAAACCTTTTTCATTTTTAACCCTTTGTTTTAGTAACTAGCTCGGTTTTTCGTATGACTTTTCAAAAAAAAAAATTGTTGATGATGAAGCAAAAACAAATAAACAAGCAAGTTCATCAAAAATAACTTTGTTTGGAATAATGGCTTCATCAAAATAAAAAGTTGAAAAGTAGAAAGTCTTACGAAAACCGATGCTTTTTACGCTTTTTCGCCCTTTTCTACTAACCACTAACCACTAACCCAACCACCTACCTTTAACCCAAGCCTAACCATTCACCCAAAAAGTCCTCTTGATATTTACAAAGGTATATAGTTAAAAATGAGGAGGATTGATTGCTTGGCAAGCCTATGGTAGGAGTAAGTTCCATGCCGCTCACGAGTGATTCACTAAAATACATCTTCGGCCGAGTGTTGAGTGATCCCCCGTGAGGAATGTGAACTTGTATATAAAGAAAATTTTAAAGAGGCATGTTATGCCCTAATAAGTAATTTATCTTATAAAAAGTTTTAAATAAATCATGACGAATAGGATTGTAAATAAATAAAAATAAAACTGAATAAAAGAATCTTGGAAATCCCGACACTCTATGACAACCCCAAAAACGTTCTCTTCTACCCATTCCATTTGGGTGTGTAAAGCCACATTATAAAGAGTTTTGCTTAAGGACAAGCAAAGATTCAAGTGTGGGGGTATTTGATATGTGCAAAATGCAACATATAAATCAAATCAATTGTGGCATAAAACTAACCTTTTTTTAGTACTAATGTTGGAAAAAGTGTGTTTTTGTCCTCCTTTTGTATTTTCAGGATTAAATGAGCTCAAATTAACAAAAGAAGCAAAAAGACAGCAAAATCTAACATAAATACAAGAAAAGGAACAAACGTGACATGCCCGACCCCACGACAGCATCTTCCCAAGCAAAACAAGAAGACAGAAGACTGAACACGCCCCATGCTCAGCCAGCACGGGGGCGTGCCCAAGTGTCAGCAGAAAAGACAAAGTGGTAGAAGCTTCTATTGCCCACCACGGGGCCATGCTCAGCGGACACGGGGCCGTGGTCAACTATAAGATTCGCACAATCCAAGCAAATCTTCATAGTACAAAGATTCTTCTGCACACGGGGTCGTGCTCAGCGGACATGGGGGCGTGGTCAACTAATAAGACAAGCTGCATTAAATGAAGAAATAGAAGGATGTGGACACGGGGCCGTGCCCACTGGACACGGGGCCGTGCCCGAGCTTCTGTTCAGCCTATAAATAGGAGTGCTTGGCTCAAGCTTGTTGGTGCACTACATCTGTCGACTTCGTCTTGTATCGAGTCTTAGACTAGCTAGAATAGATCAGGGCACGTAAAACGAGAAAATGTGAGAGAATTAGAAGATTTCGCTTGAAAGTGTGTAATGTATTTGAGTTTTCGCTTGAAGCCTCAAGCGAAATCATCATATCAGATTTCGCTTGAGTGATGCTGAAGCGAAATCTCATAGTCTATATATAGAGGTTAGTGTCAAGCGAAATCATAAGTTGTCAGAAGTTGTTTTATGAAAGATTTCCATACCGAGGTGCTGCCGGTGTGAGAACTGATTGTAATTGTGTTCATATCAATACAAATCAGTGTTAAAGTGAAGATTCAGCTGTTTTAAGTCAAATACTTGTTTTCCGCACCTGTATTTGATGGAATTCCTCTGAACCGACTCGTTTAGGTCGCGAACCCGATCCTTACAATTGGTATCAGAGCTCAGGAGGAGGAGTTCTGCAAAATTCAGCCGAAATCGATCAAAATTTCTTACTTCTACACCTTCTTTCATCAGTTCAGAAATTTTTCACGGTCAATATTGATTCAATTTCTCACGGATTGTTTAAAAGTACTAGATAACAAACCCTTGAAAGTTTCACAGCAAAATTCGACCTAAAAGTGATCAAAATCGACATTTAAATGGAGTTCGCTTGAACAGTTCAGTATTATTGGACGATTTCGCTTGAAACTTCAAGCGACACTTAACATTTCACTTCAAACAGAGTTTGTTTTCGCTTCAAGGTGTTCGCTTCAGGGTTCTTTTTCAGGATCGCTTCAAAGTATTTCGCTTCAAGAATTTCGCTTGAGAGTTGTTCAGTTTAAATTGTTTCGCTTGAAGGGTATCGCTTGAAAGATAGTATTTCGCTTGAAAGTGTCTAAAACATGGAAAACGATTTCCACAACGCTTTTGCAACATTGTCTAGTTCATCTTCCATTGCTCAGAACATGAATTCTGAAAATGAAATGGGGACTATTCAGAAACCCCCGAAGCTAATGGGAATTGAAGAATACTACGGATGGAAAGATAGATTCGAAAACTGGGTGCAAGCAAATCATCTAAGATCATGGGAATGTATTCTGACAAAGTATACTCCACCACAAACCGAAATGCAGACTGAAAAACAGCTTTCAGATTTTAGTAAGGAAGAACGGGAAATATACCGAGCTGAAAAGATGATGATCAGTTTACTTCAACAGGCCATCAAAGAAGACATCTTCATACTACTTCAACATGACAAAACATCACAATCAATATGGGATGCTCTAAAAATCAAGGTTGAAGGCAGTACGAGTATGATTAAAAGCAAGAAGGCATTGCTTAAAAAGGAATTTGATTTGTTCACAAGTTTTCCCGGAGAAGATACGAAGAAACTCATTGAACGATATTGTCACTTAGTGAGAACAATGTCAATGATGAACATTAAAAAAGAAAATGAGGAATGGGTGGATAAACTTGCTGATGCATTACCTCAGAAAGAGTGGGGAACTTATTTGATGATATTGAAGAATACCGGAGTTTATGATAGGTTGTCGATCTCTCAGTTCATTGAAAAGATTGAAAGTCAGGATTTGGAACAGCAGAAGATTGCAAGGATGAATAATCCAAGTGGTCAACAAGATGTAAAGATGTATTACAAGGGTAGTGTTCCGACTTCAGAAGCTGAGAGAAGTCCGAAAATTCAGACTGCTTATAGTGTTGGAGATTCTACAGAAAAGACTGATCAAAACTCAAACAAAAGCAACAGTGGTTTCTCATTGTATCCGAGTGTTAATCTGAAAAGCTCATCAGAAAGTTTTCAATCTCAAAGCACAAAGATGGGAAATGGTTGTGTGATTCAATGCAACATAGCTCTAAATCTTCCAGAAGGTCAAAGTTTTTCTGAAGACATTGCGAAAGATCATATGGCATTACTTGGTTCCGTGCTTATCTCATATGAAGGTTTAGTGGCTGGTCGAATTGGAAATCCTATGCTTACTAAAGAGGATTACGACCAAATAGATGCAGAAGAGATGGAACTAATGGATATCAAATGGTGTCTTGCAAGTGTTCTTAGACGTGCTGAAAAGTTCAAAACAATTACCGGGAGAAATGACTTTCTTGATGCTTGTGTTTCTACTTTAGGTTTTGATAAATCTAAAGTTACTTGTTTCAGGTGCAGGGAAAAAGGTCATTTTAAGCGGGAATGCAAAAACAGAGAAGTTAGTGGTGCTCAGAATCCATTTGGAAAGGATGACTACTACCGGAAAGCCATTTATCAGCAAGTTGGTCAGACACAAGAATTACAGACAGCTCATGGTAGAAAGATTGAAGATTCAAAGAAAGGATGTTTGGTAGATTTCAACTGGAGCAACTACATTTCTTCTAACAGCACAGCATGTATAGTGGACCAAAATGATGAACAACTACCTGAAGGATTTAGCTGGGATATGTTTGTTGATGAAAAGGGAGATTTCAAAGCTTTCATTGCAAAGATTGTTAGAGAACCAGATTTGTTTGCTACTTGGATGAGATCAATTGGTGAAACAGTGAAAGATCAATCGAGTACATCTGAAGAAAGTTCAGAAAGTGCTGATTCTGAATCATTAAGTACAGATGAGAGTGTGCAAAATGAGAATACTTCAGAAAAAGAAGTTGTTTTTGATCAAACACCATCTGATTCTGGTGTTTCAGATGCTGAGTCTGAAAAATCTGTAGAGTTTGATCAAACACCGATGGAGAGTAGCAGTGATGATGAAGAAGAGAAACATATTAATATTGCTAAAAAACATCTTTCTCCTGAAAGTTTTCATTTTTATTTTGCAGATCGCATGGAGAAACTGAAGGAGAAACAAGCTGAAAAAGAACAACAACAAGATGAGAAAGTTGAAAATGTTGTTCAAACTGAAGAAGTTAAAAATATGAATGAAGAAAAGGTGATTGAAGTGGTAAAAACAATTGAGGTTGAGAAGATTGTTGAAGTTGAAAAGCCTTGCAAGAAATGTTTGGAAATTTGCAAGAGTTGTGAAGAAAAAGATGTTATGCTGTTTGATAGAGAAAGACTGATAGAAAAGTTACTATCTGACATCAGTTATGTGAAAGAATCGTATAGTGTGTTGAACAGAACAGTGACAGGTCTTCAAACAACAAACTCTGAAAGAGAAAAAGCTTTAACAATGACGAATTCTACGTTAATGGCAAAGCAAAAGGCAATTAATCATTACATCGAAGAAAATGCTAATCTAAAGCAAGAGTTGGAAAAAGAAAAGATCGAGAATGAAAGGATCAGAAGGTTATTACTGAGTTATTCTTGTTCTGATTATGTTATTGATCGAGTTTATCCTACTGTTGCAGGTTTTGAAGCATTTCAGGATGAGAAGCAAAAGAATGAGACTGGTAAGAAATCGACTGTTAAATACAACAAGTGTCCGCCTCCTATCTGGGAAGGTTATTCTCCTAGAAAACCAAATGAGGAGCAAGTCGAAAAAGCAGTCAATATAAAGTTAAAATCCGAGACAACTGACGTTTTACCAGATAACATTGATATCACGTTTACCTCGTCTGATACTGATCATGAGTCTGAGTTAATCAAAAAGGTGGTCGATCAGGTGTTGGATACTGAGGAGGTGTCTGAGTCAAAGTTTGAATCTGGGGGTTCAAGTTCGTCAGTCAACAGTTCAAAGTCATCGGAAAAACGGTCTTACAGTAAAGAATTTTTGCTATCAAAGGCAAATTTGGATGATGAAATATTTGAAGTTGCATATACTTTAAATGATTCGGACAAATTATACTCTGACAAAGAGTTTCCGATTAGAAGTGTTCGTTTTGACATGATTAAAAAGGTTTTCAAAATGACGGAAATTAATTTTTCTGAAATTAAGGATCTAAAATCTACTGAAAAACCTAAAAAATACACTTCTAGAGTTCAACAAAGATTAAACAAGAAAAAAGGAAAAAAGAATTACAATTCTGATTCTAGTTTTCAAAAGAAAACAAATCAAAATTGTAGTTACAAAAAGAAAGGTCTTGGTTTTACTCCACCTGAAAATCGTAAAAATGAAAAATATGTTAGAGATTTTAAATCAAAAATGACATATGTTGCAGGAAAAAGCTATGAAGAGGAGTCAAATAGCTTATTAAATCAAGAGTTCCTTGCTGAAAGAAAAAGAACAGGAACTGGAGTTTTTCATCCAATTGGAGTTTTTCAATCAAAAGACACAAGAACTTGTTTTCAATGCCAAGTTGTTGGACACATCGCTCACAATTGTCCAAACAAAGTCAATAAAAAACAGGGAGTAACTGAAAAACTTAAAGAAAAAGTGGTTGAAAAGAATGAATCACCAACTACAAACTTCAAAAATTTTGAAAATTCAAAGAATGAAGTTGGTGAAAATTCTAAAAGATTGTACAAAAAGAGTGCAAAAGAAAATCAAAAATGGATTGTTAAAAAATTAGATGTACAATCTGGCGATGAATCTGATTCCACAAAATCAGAGGAGCCACAAGTTGAGGAAAAATATTCAGTGAATGATGTTGACATTCCATCACTGAACTTTGAAGAAATTAAACAAATGGTTGGTAAAGTGGAAATTTCAAATCAATTCTATTCTGATGAAAAGGAATTTGATATTGAGAAAGCTTTTAATGGAAATGTTAAGAAAATTTTTAAGAAAATGCTTGATGGAAAGGTAAAGGGGGTTAAAGATTTTTATGCAACTAAAAAGGCAACCTACAACCCTACTGCTCAGGAATTGGAAGCCACCAAGTCAAATAAGACTTGGGTGGAAGTTTGTTTTCCTTAAAGTCTTAGGACTTGCCGGAGATCCCAAGTTTATATCGTGGATCAGGAATCGGCATCTGTCTAATGTTTGAAGTTTTTTTTTATTGAAAATTTTTGATAGTGTTTGGATGTTTACAGGTTGTATGACTACGCCGGAGCTTCCAGGTTGGTAAGTGTGAAGCAGGAATCGGCATTTTGATTGGTAAAATGGTGATGTAGACGTAACATTCCTACAAGTGATATTGTGTTCTACATGTGGTAATTTTTACAATTGATATAGATGGTGCATACTTGCAAATGGTAAATCAAGGACATTAATTTGTACTTGATCTGCTACAAATGGTTAAGAATAGACAATGTGATGAATCACACCCCGAATCTACAAATGATTATATCATTAAAACTTATTTTCCGGAAAAATCATTTTGATTAAAACAAACTTAAGTGTTTTGAAATCTAAATGAGAAAATAGTTTTGTGATAAGAGGGAGTTCTGATTGTTTATGCCAAGTGAATGGCGATTTGATGCGATTCAATATCAGTTGTCACTTTATTGTACAGTTTATTTTCAAATTTCCTAAAATGTGTTTGCATTTTAGGGGGAGTAAATTTTTTAGAAAATCCAAAAACATTTGAAAATTTGAAAAAGACAAAAACATGATAAAATTCAAAAATGAGTTTTGTTGTATATAGAGGAAATGATAGTACATCAGTGGACTATCACAACATGCTAAAGAAATGTAAAGTAAAAATGTGATAAACAATCTTACTGCGGATATGTCAGTAGGTTTTTGCACATTTAGTAGATTGTGACGAGATATAAACCTAAATTTCAAACTTGCTTTTTTTGTGGGTTAACACAAACTTGGATATATAGGTAACCCCTGAAATCTTGTTTGAAAGGTCCCTTATTCTGAGATACTAGGTCTTTATGCTCAGTGATATCTGGGGTATTATCCCGGGACTTCTGATTTTGCGGAAGCAATGGCCTAGTCCCCGGAGAATACTTTCTGCTTGCTTGAAATACAGCATCACCCTCAGCTAAAAATGATGAAACATTGAAAAATGCTAATCATGGCTGTTGTAATTCAAAAGATCCTCTAAAGGGGACACACCTAAAAGTCAACTAGGCTCTCTGCTGAACGGAAGTTCTGACCTGAGCTATCACGGTTGCATAATTTATTCCCCTGACAGATATCATCTGTGGTATACTCACCTGTAAGACTGAATATTGGGATCTGGATACGGGAGTATATTCAAGTAGTGGGACACACGAATAAGTTCAAGTGCTTAAAACATTAATATCGTATCTCGGATCAATTGAACTTTGTGTGAAAATTTAAGTGGACAAACATACTGACAATCTAGGTAAATTGTTTAGAACTTAATATGAAATGAAGCTTAACGGTGTTAGTGATCTGTCTCAGAAACTGATATGATCCTCTTGCACAAACTCACAAAAAATATTGTTTGTAAATATTTCTTTATTGCATTCCTTTACAATCAAAAATTACAAAAAGTTTTTTAGTGTGTTTTAGCATAAAATTTTGAAAAATTCAAAAAGATTTTCAACAACTGATATTGGAAAGCTGATTGTCAAAATTTCAAATGCTAAACATGATGACTTGGTTGTGAGGGGGAGTGAATCTTAAAATGGCAAAAGGTTTGTTAAAATCCTTACATTTGGTATTTTTAAAACCTACATTTGGTTCATCATTGATTTGTGATATGGGAGAGAGTTATCTGATTATATCAGATTGTTGGTGCATTTTAAATTGTTAAATTTAGAAAATTTATTTCTGGGTTAAGATTGTTACAGGTGAGCCAGATTAATTCATTCAAAGCTTATGAAAGTCAGAATCTGATTATGAATCTAAAAGTTTGCTAGCTGCTGATGCTGATGAACTTAAGGAATCAAGAGATCTGATCAAGAGAATTAGATGAGATCCAGGCAATGATCTTGTAAACAACATTTGAGTCAGGCATTGATCCTAAAGCAGATGTTGCTGAAGAACAAATGAATACCAGCAAATCGTGAGGGGGAGTCTGATAGAGCCAAGTGATTCTAGAGAAGAAGATAGAGAGAGAAAAGCCCGGAGACTGATCAAGAATGAAGATGTGAAGACACAGCATTGATGTGACTCGATAGTCGACTCGTCAACATCTGAGGGGGAGTCTGTTGGTGCACTACATCTGTCGACTTCGTCTTGTATCGAGTCTTAGACTAGCTAGAATAGATCAGGGCACGTAAAACGAGAAAATGTGAGAGAATTAGAAGATTTCGCTTGAAAGTGTGTAATGTATTTGAGTTTTCGCTTGAAGCCTCAAGCGAAATCATCATATCAGATTTCGCTTGAGTGATGCTGAAGCGAAATCTCATAGTCTATATATAGAGGTTAGTGTCAAGCGAAATCATAAGTTGTCAGAAGTTGTTTTATGAAAGATTTCCATACCGAGGTGCTGCCGGTGTGAGAACTGATTGTAATTGTGTTCATATCAATACAAATCAGTGTTAAAGTGAAGATTCAGCTGTTTTAAGTCAAATACTTGTTTTCCGCACCTGTATTTGATGGAATTCCTCTGAACCGACTCGTTTAGGTCGCGAACCCGATCCTTACAAAGCTCAAACCATCCCTTGGCACACCACCTCTCTCACACTTCACCCACCACCCACCACCACCATAACACCATTATCCACCACCATCATCCATTGTCCATCATAGAGTGCGTGAGTCGTCTCGGGATCCAAGATTGATCGTAAGAGTTCTTGACAATCAAGGGCATGTTTGCCTAAGTCTCTTACATCACTTGGTGAAGACAAGTGTCTAGTGTAATACTTTTTATTTTTAATCTTTTCGCACTTTTTACTTGTTTTGTATTAATGACTTTAATAACTAGTTTCTTATGTTGAAGGTGATTCTTCCTTATCGTTTGTCCGTGGTGTCTTGACATTATTTTACTGTCTATATAAAATAAAAGATTTTCACCATTCATATCTTCACGGTCTATATGAAGGTATGTTGGCTACCTGGTCGGGGGTTAAGGGAACGGTTTGGTAAGAGTCTTGCCATTGTTCAGCGTTTAGAGGTCCTGCAATGGACCTGGGTCAAATTTTGTAGGATCTCCTTCAATACTTAACGGTATTGGATGGCGGGGGTCCAAACTCTTTGATCCCCTCATAAGTTAAACTACTATTAATACTATAACCCGGCTATTTAGGACTGTATCCCTGCTGACTCAGACTACTTAGTCGAGGGTAACGTCACTTCCAAAAGAGGGGCCTACCATAATTTGCATTAATAACTTAATTAATTATCTTTCAATAATCCGACCCTTTAGGATTGTATCCTTGCTGACTCAAACTACTGGGTTGAGGGTAACATCACCTTCAAAAGAGGGGCCTACTAGAATAACTAAGATAATCTCTTAAATAAGTGCAAAAGTGCGGAAATAATCAAAGGTTACACTATACATGAGTCGGAACCAAGTGATTCATCTTGTCTATCTGTTTTTATTTTTATTTTTGTTTTTCAGCATTTTAGTTAGTTTTTATTTTCTTAGTTTAAAACATTTTTCTAAACTTTTTGATTTGATTAGACGTTGAGGATAAACCGGTACTAAAAGCTCTTGTGTCCTTGGACGACCTCGGTATCTTGCCAACACTATACTACGCTCACGATGAGTGCACTTGCCCATATGTGTGTTTAGTGTTAGTAAATATCGTGTTTTATAAATTTAAAACTTGGCTAAAAAAAGTGTTAAAGGGCTTAAAACATACACCTAATATATATAACACTTCACACGCATCACTTAGGTTCATCCTTCGCGTGTCGCGAGCGACCCTGCGTGTCGCGCCCGCATCCAGATACCCCGTCGCGTGGCGCGGGGTAGCACGTTTTCCAGCAGGTAAGGTTCCTGGACCTGCATATTTGTCCAACACCAAATTTTCTAAAAATTTTAACTTTAAAAGTTCATAACTTTTTACCTACTTGACCGTTTTCAGAGATTCTTTTTCCTATGCGTCTGTAATTTAATTACCAACTCATCTATCTAACTTATCATGTCTAAATTTGAGTTTATGGACCGAACGGCTTCTAGTCCCCTTCCTATTAATTTAACCCGCATAGTTTTGCACTATTTCTATCCCTTACATCATTATGATTTCAAGGCGTATTTACCCAACTTCCGGGGCTTACGATTCATTGGCGTATCTTTACCAAATTCCATGGCTTACGCTCTTATGATCCACAATCGCCAAATGATTTTCTAAACACATTCTTACTATTTACTAAACATTAATTTGACCCGTTTGGCTCACTTATGGAATCCTCCATTTTTAATGACTACGAACATATTTCTAATCAAGTTTTCAACTCGCTAGCTAATTAGTGATCATTGTCACTTCTACTAATGCTACCTTTTCATAAAAGCACAATTTCAAATGACTGTAATTTCTAATTAACATAATGTAATGAAAACATGGTTACATACTTGCCTTATTCATCAACATTAATTTCTATCCATAATTACCCATTCCCGGGCTTGTCAAATTTAGCGTATCACTAGCATTTCACAGATCACGCTTTTATAACTCAAATTTAACGAGTGACGTTTAAGTCACTTCGAGCACTACCATTTCGACCATTATTTGACCCATTTTCTATGATACACCCTACGATTTTAGCCGTTCATTTTAACCCGTTTGGCTTATTCCAACCATACTTTAATCTTTTATTTTGACCCGTTTGGCTTGTCGAGTGAATTTCTTCACTTCTATGATTTACCAAACTTACACCAATTATTCATTTTGACCCGTTTGTTTATCTAGTGAACATCGTCACTTCAACTAGACATCCAAATTCATACACTATGCTAAATTCAAGTCTACTAACAAAAATACATAACAAACATAACGTAACGAAACCGTGGTTACGTACCTTTAAAGCTTTTTCCTTCAAGCGCGTGCCCGCTCCGGCTTGTCCGCTTGAGGATTTAATTCCTTTACCTATAGAGTTCAATCAACGATTTATTTATGTCACACCCCGATAATTCCACGTATTACCGGTGGGCCCGGTGGGGAGTATCGTGACGTAGTTGAGATCATCATAGTCAAACAACACAATATATAAATGCACAGCGGAAGCAAAAGATAAATATATTACAATCCGAATATAAAGTAACATCAAAGTGTTACAACGGAAAGTAAAGGATCCACAGGCGGATCTTAAAACATAAACATTGTTCAACAGACTTTAGACGCCTAGAACTTGCAAGATTCCTTATTAACGCCCTGAGCTTCCAGCCAATTACGTTCAGTACCTGTCACTTAACCTTTTTGGAAAATACGTTAGTTTACACTGGTAAATACAATTAACCGACTCATTTGAAAAGGTTTAATAAAAATTGATTTGAATGCACAAGGCACAACATATCTTTTATAACTTGGGACAATTATATAAATAAAAATCTTGTATCCGATTTACATGTTTGTCCAACATTTAGGGCCGGTGATTCTACAATACAAGCCGGTCAAGATTAATCGACACACCATAAATATAACTCACAAGAAGAAACCTTACGAGTGAGTATATCTTTTACATACACAACAGGAGGTGTTATGCCTACACCTTGTGCTTAAGTTTTGGCCATTCACTTTTTAAATGAGCCAAGGATATCCAGGACACGGTCATTAACCCCCAAAGTTATTTGTTATCAATCAATACATATTAAAACGGGATTGTGCAATTTAATCATCTCCTATTAAAAGGTTTCTACACCCGACCAAGCGGTATTTTTATAATACCGTATCCCAAGCCCGTATAAGGGAAAATAAGTAAAAAGTATTTACCAGAGCTAGCAATGCAATTTATACTAATCCGCAAGCACAAGTACTTCTACTGGGGCTCTTAATCTGGAATGAAGGTTTTTATTAACCTATTAGATTCCTAACGGGTCTTATTTAAGTCGTAACTTAAACCCGCTAGTTTTAAGGAATGGTTTACGGTTCGAAACACATGATTAAGCGAAGATCGGAATAGAATGTGATTTAGACCCGACAAGTTTGGAGACTTGTATAATATGGGTATACTAACCACATTCTGGATTTTGAGGCAAAAATGATAAGGTTTGACCCGTTTTGGTCAATTTATGCAAACTAGTTACATAAACCGATCTGAACGCGAAATATGCGTAACGGGTAACCATAAAAGTCAAATACATGTTTCCTAAGTTAATATGCCTTAAACATGTTGTGATATCAGTAAGATGCCTTCTGTTATGCCCAAAACGAATTTAAAACCAATTTATGCCCCGTAGGGGTATTTTGGTCATTTAAAAGGTTATAAAAGAGGTTTAATATGAATCTGAGTTTCAGATCTGATTTAATCAGTAAAAATACTTACTTTAATAAGTTATATCAGTAGGGTATTACACATATGTGAATTTTATCTTTTATAACCAAACTATGCACCGAAGGGGCATTTTGGTAATTTCACATAAGGTTTAAAGGTCAAATTTGGAAACTTGAGTTTAAAACTTTTGCTTACTGTTAAAGTACATAGATTTACTAAAAATATCAGTAGGTATCAAGTATTATATATTTAAAATAGTTTCTATACATACTATGCGCTTAAAACGCGTGAAAAGGCTATTTTAAGCGATCTCCGGGTTTTTAAAGAAAAGCTGGTATCTTTATCATCCCAGAAAGCTTAAAATATTTTACTTATCATATAAAATCAGTTGCAAAAGGTTTTGGGGTCAAAGGGCACGATGGTCAACATTTAAGCATATAACGGAAACATGCAATGAATAGGATAACTAAGGATCCAAGTTGGATAACCTCAGAGGGTTACACTAACCTGTAACTTGGTCCTAAAGGAATCCTAAGGCATATCTAAACTAAGCTAAATTGGTTCAGAACTGAAAGTCAAAGCAAAAGTCAACTTTTGCAACTTTCGGTCCCAAATCGAGCCTATACTTAGAATTGTCGGGTTGAACATGCTTGGACATGTTCAACTAATAATTACCAAGTTATTAAAGTGAGAAAACTGATTTTTATGACTTCTATATTAATAGTTATGAATTTTATTTAAAACAAACCCGTTTGACTTTTATTTGACCCGACAATTAAACTAAGTAAACGTGGTAATTAGGAGGTGCCCTTTTTTGAGCATTTAACACCTACTAATTATGGTCACGTAGCCATGTTCATTACGAACAATGGCTCAACCGTTTAAAAGTCAAAGCGTTCATCAAAACGCTTGACTTTTCGGCTATAACGCTAGGAATTTTAAACTAAGCGCGAAAGGACACTTACAAAGGGTCCAAGCAAGGAGGTTTGATCCCAATTTCTCAGGTATGAAGAGCAAAGTCTCTAACTTAGAGAATTCAAGATCAAGGTGTGAGTTTGGGGAAAGTTAAGGTGGGTATTTATAGGTTTTTCAGAACCGTTAAGATCGTTTCTCGTAACCCGTGATTTAATCTCATCCTTACACTTGTTGGTAACCTCATGTGCATCACATTGGCCCCCCATCATCAGGAAACAACATGTGGAATTGAGTTTTGAGTGTGTAACAGCTGCTAATAGCTGTTAAAACAAGTTTATCTGATCTGGGAGGGCCTCGCGGCCCGCGTAAGGTATACACAAACCTTACGCGCCCCGCATGAGGGTCCTGGTCAGAAAACAACTTTCAAAAAGTGACAGTTTCAGTCCCTGTTGGTGTTTAGAGCCATTTCCTACATGTTTAAGACCCGTTAAGCCATCTTTAAGGCTCTAAAATGATGCCTAAACATTGTGGACATGAAACATGCTCAAAAATATGCCGGATGTTGGTTCGTTGGGTCGTACGATCCCGATGTTTGCTTAATTACGACGGAATGCGCATAAATGCGAAAAACGATCCAATTTGAGCGACGGATGGATTTTTCTTATTCCAAACACTAAAATAAAATATTTTAGTGCTTACATAAATTTTTGGGTGTCCGGGGATATTCACAATGTAAGATATGCGCGTAAACGCAAACTTGTGCGCTTTTTGACACTTTTAGTCCCTGCATGACTTAAAAGCTTATTTTTGCGCACCAAACACCTCTAAGCCTATATCTAAGCTATATTAAGGATAAATAGGGTATGTTTATCTCATGGTCATATTCCGGAAGGTCCGATAACATCCGAATCGGTATACTTTAGCAGTTTGACGCTTTAGGTCCCTCTAATACGCAAACTTGCGTAAATCATCATTTAATAGCATTGAAGCCTCATCTAATCCATATTAGGCATTTTTGAGAGTGTTATTAAACATCATAATGCTTCGGGTTTGATAAATGGTCATTCAGAGGTATAATTAAACATATTGACACTTTTAGTCCCTTATACTTGTAAGGTTGCGCGTAGCTTCACTTTTAGGCATAAAAGCCTTGGGTGGCCAATGATTGGCAAATCCCAAGAGTATAATCAAATATCATGAGGCTCTCAGTTTGTTAAAAGGTCACTCAGAGGTAAGAATTTACATGTTGACGCTTTTAACCCTTTTCTGCGCAAACTTTCAATTAATTACATAAACGGCTACACTTGATTAACAAGTGGCTCATTTGTGAATATAAAACCGTAAAAGGTTATTTAGAAACTTATTTTAGGTATGATAATACTTCCAGTTCTTTCATAATCAAAGTTTTTGATTTTTCGAAAAATTAGTCCCTTAAATTCAACGTTTGACTTCATTATGGTTTATTACACGTGTCAATACTTTATTGGACGTGATTTTTCGAGGTGTTACATCCTCACCCCCTTAAAAGAAATCTCGACCTCGAGATTTACTTAAAGTAAATGAATTACTTTCTGTCGTATCATGGATTTAACTTCCATAGTATATTTGGGCCTCTAAGGGTATCCCAGTTGACCTATACAATAGGTGCATACTTTCTTTTGGAGCTCTTTAACCTGTCGATTCTCAATCGACATAGGTTGCTCATACTATCATAGATCTGCATATCATTATGTGATAGTGCTTTTCGACTTATTGGTGACACGTCGCTAAATCATTAGTGTGGGTCAAATTGCGCGTTCCACCAAACTCCTAAATTAGGTCTTAGCTCGTAAGCTATTTAGTCTTGATACATTCGAATCCTTCGAATGACTTTATATATTCCGAGCTTAACTAACCTGAAAATTACAACTCGGCACACCCTTCTAGGGTGTTATCTTTTGTTGAACCTTAGATTTTAACCAGAACTTAGGAGGGTTGCTATTTTCATAAATCCTTGATTTACTGCCGTATACTGGCAACTTACAATCGATTATGGATTTGTATGATCTTATTTGTTGTTTCCTAGGCAACTTTCAGATCCCGATAATTGGACTTACCAATTCTCTATCTAACAATAGATGTTTAACATTCCATCTATACAAGGTCTCCAAAGGAGCAGCCTTAATACTTACAAACCAATTATTATAGAAAAGCTTATCTTAAGGTGGGATGGTTATCCTAACCATTGCTTAAAACTAATCTTAAGGAGTAGCTAATCGTTATGGCTAGTTGAATAAATCAACGATCCTGGGTAGTTGATGGTGATTCTTAATCATTGTTAAAATAGGGTTGCGGTAATGAATGCATAAGCAAAATGAACCGTCTTTCTTATCAAACTCTCGGAATATCGAGTTAGGCTATATGAATCTCTTATCTTAAAATTTACTTAATCAGGGTTTCGATTATTCTATGATCAACACGGAGTTCTTACAACACTCCAACCCTAAACGGGATGTTAATCTTAACTCTACTTATCTCTCGAGAGGTAAACAGGGTAGTCTTAGGAGAAGATAATCAAGATACAAGGAGGTTACAGAGATTTTTCCAAATCTCAAGCACCAGTTCATCCATCCTTGCTGGTGTCAAATGAGTGACACATTTATGTTACGAGTCCACGGATTTCTTAATCAGAGACACTTACTTAGACAATTCCATTCTGGATATCATCTTTGAATACCATTAGTTGACTTTAATACCGTATGACCATTGGAATATCTTTGTGGTTCCATGCATTAAACCTCCATACTGATCAGGCATGGAAGCAATCTATGGAACATATTAAGATACACAAATCCTCATATGGTGCTTTTGTCATACCATCTGGTATTCGTAATCGATGGAGATCAAAGAGATATCAATTTCATTTGAATGCATTTATCTGGAGAGAGAGTACATTAGAATTTTATGGCTGAAGATTTCTGACAGGAACAGAAGAAATGGTTCCTATTACCAAATGAATCATTTACTTAGTTGCAATCCAACAACTGCTATTTATCACCCTGATGGCCTTAACATATACTAACCATGGTTTCATTAAACTATACAGGCCAATATGGCACTAACATTCTTAATGAACGTCATAAAAATATCAATATCAATATCACTTAGCCTAGGTCACAAAAGACCATAAATGGCATTTAAGGGTTGGACCTAGTCCATCACCTTTTTGACAGGGGATCAGAAAGTCACATCTGTCTTTATTATATTGATGAATTTGGATAGCTTGAAAGCTTGCAATAAGGATATCAGAAAAGAGTGATTCCTAATAGATATAAAATATCGATCTAAGGTTTGTTGGAGTATTCTCTAAAGTATCATCGGCCAATTTCTATCCCTCGTTAAATGACCGGAGTCCTAGTCAGGCGGAGACAACAGTTCTCAACAGTTATCGTTCATTATAGAATCATATGTGCCAGCATCAAATAAATTTCTGCATAAATTGCTTGATAAGGAAAGGTACCTGTTATATAATTATTCTGCATCATCTCCTGGGTGTTCCTCTGGGAGTCTCACGCATTTGTTCCCTTGGCCTCTCCAGGATTCCTTATAAGTTTTGGGCAGTTGGTTTTGATGTGCCCTTCCTCGTTACAATTGTAACGTGTCGCGTTCTTCAACTCCTTGCAATCTAAAGTTTTGTGACCCTTGGTCTTGCAAATTCCACACAATTTAGCACTTGGGTCAATCGTACATTTTCCAGAATGTTGTTTTCTGCAGTTACTGCATTTGGGCTTGTTATTGAACTGACTCGAGCTTTTCCTAAAATCGGAATCTTTCTTATGCTCAGAACTTCCCTTCTTCTTCTTTTCAGATCGATGAGAGTTCTCCTCCTCTCTTTCACGCTTTCCATCTTCAGAGGCTTTGGTAGCCTTGTTTCTGACTACATCGAGTGTGAGAGATAGCGACAGATCTGCCGCTGACCTGAAAGTAGTAGGTCTCGATGCTTTCACACTTGCCTTTATTTCTGGGGCTAGACCCCCAATAAAGCGAGCTATTCGCTTTGGTTCCGGTGTGATCAAGTAAGGGACCAACCGAGACATGGTATTGAAACTTGTAAGATATATCTGACAATCTAGGTTCTTCATGACCAATGTCAAGAAATCAGTCTCGATTTTCTCAACTTCATGTTGAGGACAGTAATTTTCTTTGATAAGAGCAGCAAACTGATCCCATGTCAGATTATATAACGGGATCTTCCCAGTAGCTTGGATTAGCGACCTCCACCAAGCTAGAGCTTCTCCTTTAAAAGATTGTGAAACAAACTTCACAATGTCTTGCTCTGCACATCCACTAATATCAACAACAGTGTCCATCTCATCGAGCCATGTCATGCAGTCGATGGCTCTTTTTTCTCCTGTGAAGTCTCTGGGCTTGCATGAGACAAAATATTTATATGAACAGGTTTTAACATGTGGTTCTTCGTTAAGCACAACCTGTCTAGACGGAACACTCCTCTGATTTGACGAGTTATGAACATCGTCTTCCTTTGACTCATGTGATTTAGAAGGGGGCTTACTACGAGCCACAGATAGAGTCTTAGAGCGGTTATCATATGATTCATTATACTGTCTGTCAAGAGCTCGAGTAACAACATCATCTATTAATGCCTGCAGTTCCGCTCCAGTTATATTAATCCTGGTAGTATCATTGTTCACCTTCAAGTGGCTGTTAACTTCATCTGATCCAGCCATGTAGCTTGATTGCTACATAAATATTGACAATTATTTACTCAAAGGTTATTATGAAATTATCATTTTTGATGATTTATTAACCATGGTAATATAAACCATATGGGTTAATTTGTTAATTTTATTAGTATTTTCATTATAATTTATCCTAGTATATAAGACATTAAGGATATTAAAGTGGCACAACGGCCTTGTCACGAGGACAGATTTGAATTTATAAGCCATGAGCGTTTGGGATCGAGGCATTTAAGGTTTGAGCATAGTCGGTTACTTTTCTTGACAGAGAGTCGAAGACTACAACTGCCTTTTGTCTTTTAGGACAATAGATATAGCCCGTGGGCATTTCCCTTCTAAGGGATGTATATGATATGATCATCTTTTCAGATGCTATTAGTCAAGATCGTTTGGATCATACCGACTATTATGCTTGGACATGGTCCAACATTTTTAGGCAGGAGGTCAAAGACCACCACTGAAAGTGTTATTAAACATCATAATGCTTCGGGTTCGATAAAAAGGTCATTCAGAGGTATAATTAAACATATTGACACTTTTAGTCCCTTATACTTGTAAGGTTGCGCGTAGCTTCACTTTTAGGCATAAAAGCCTTGGGTGGCCAATGATTGGCAAATCCCGAGAGTATAATCAAATATCATGAGGCTCTCGGTTTGTTAAAAGGTCACTCAGAGGTAAGAATTTACATGTTGACGCTTTTAACCCTTTTCTGCGCAAACTTTCAATTAATTACATAAACGGCTACACTTGATTAACAAGTGGCTCATTTGTGAATATAAAACCGTAAAAGGTTATTTAGAAACTTATTTTAGGTATGATAATACTTCCAGTTCTTTCATAATCAAAGTTTTCGATTTTTCGAAAAATTAGTCCCTTAAATTCAACGTTTGACTTCATTAGGGTTTATTACACGTGTCAATACTTCATTGGACGCGATTTTTCGAGGTGTTACAATTTAGAACTCCTATTATATCATACAATGCATAATTCACCATAATATTCAAATATGCATTTTTGTTCGAAATTTGACATTTTAGCTTTCTCTTAGGCGTTTTAACGAACACCTTATGGGCGTCGTTTACAAAAATCCATTATCAAGTTCATGACTAACTATTTAGCCAAATTTAATCAATTTTTGCAAGTTCATTATATCTAGTATGCCTAATAACATCTAGATTCACTTCAAGTGATTTAATAACACTTGTTTTAAAATCAGTTTCCTAGTGTTCTTATCATTCCACAAAACCCATTCTACACTTAGATGGGTGATCATGAAATTTACAATTATAAGCATCAATTCAACAAATTAATGACTAGGGTTTACTCCTAGACATATATCAATTCCTAATTCCGTTCAAACTTGATCATGCAAGCCTAAATTTCGTTTTCATGGTTTCACCTAGAACTCATGGTGAAACTAAATAGCAAAATTAGGCATACCTTATGATCACTTCGCTGAGATGATCACTAATCTATGCTTGGAATTCGATTTGGAACACCTTAGAGCCTTCAATTTGGAGAATTTTCATGAACTAGGGTTTGTTGGAGGGTTCTTGGTCGCCCCCTGTGATTTGCTCGTACCAGACACACACACAAGTGTGTGTTTGGTATTTTTTTGTTTTAATTAATATTAGTTTCAATGTTAACACCTTTAGCCCTCAAACTATTGTTAGGTTTTTATTTTAGGTGTTTTAACCAACTCACATGTCACTACAAGACTTCTATCTAACTAGGTTATTTTTATTCCTAGTTAGTTCGTTTTATTTATTACCGACATCGAATATAATAAAAGGTTTATATTTTCGGGGTGTTACATTTACTTAGGGTACGAAGGATTCATTCAAAAGCGAAACAGTCACAGTTGTCTTCACAAGTTTCCTCTAAAATTAAATTTCGGGACGAAATTTCCAAAAGTAGGGGAGACAGTGACACCTGTGTCACTTCGACCATCAAACAAATACCAAACCAATGAAATATTGTGTTTCATACTTGGGATTTGTATAAATATGTGTATCTTTTGCACATATCAATTTTGGTTCGATTTCGAGCTCTAAATCGCTTTCTGGAACTTGATTATAAGTTAAACATGCATTAATTATTCTTTACATAGCTTAGAAATAGGCTTTGAGGTGTTTGGTGCGCAAAAATAAACTTATTTGATCAACAGGGACTAAAAGCGTCAAAAAGTGCATAAGTTTGCATTTTCACGCATATCTTACTTTCTGAATATATTCGGACATCCAAAAATTTATGTAATCATTAAAATATTTTATTTTAGTGATTGGCATGATAAAATTTCTTTCGTCGCGTAAATTGGATCGTTTTTCGCGTCCGTTCGTGTTTCGTCGTAATTAACCAAACAACGCAACCGTACGGCCAAACAAACCGACATCCGAGATATTTTTGTGCATGTTTTATGTTCGCTATACTTTAACTTCATTTTAGTGCCTTGAAATGAGGTTAAGGAGCCTTAAACGTGTCAAAAATGCATCGAAAACCAAGAATTACAACTTAAGGGACCTAAACTACAAATCTGCAAAACATGGGCTCCCTTGATTCTTACGCGGGGATCGAGAGACCCCCAGATCTGCAAAATCTTGTTTCCATCTTGATCCAGCTGTTCCCATGTGTTGCAAATGGTTTTAAACAGTCTATGGGCTTGTTTAGAGGTGCCCATGGTATTCTAAAACCGGGGGTACACTTGTAAGGCCAAGATCGAAGCTCGTTTATCAATGAATGATCCTAACGGTGGCCTGAAAACTATATATACCCCCATTATTTTCATTTGCAACTCACACTTTGATCTGAATTCACTCTAAGTTGGGGTTCAAAACCTCATACCTGAGTATTTTTAGATCAAAACTCCATTGCTTGGACCCTTGGTAAGTATTCTTTCATTCTTTTACACGTTTTTAAGCACGAAAGTCAAAAAATGTTTGACTTTCTGCTTTGACCAGTCAATGGTCAACACGAAGTTCATTTGAACTTCGCAATGTGAGCGTAATCATGACGGTCATAGTCCCGTGTGACTATACCTACTGATTACCACGTTGATTAGGTATATTGACGAGTCATAGTTTCGGTCAAAATACTCGTTTATGCGTATTTTGAAACCAAACTGTTCTTGGGTATCAAAACCCTTTGTTTTGACATCAAACTTGTTTTCTAACTTCGATGAACATCTTTTAACATGTTTAACTCGTCACTTTTAGTATAGTGCTTATATAGGGTCATAAGGTAAGCGGTCTAAACAACCGCTTAGACTTTCGAACCCGACCCGTTTAGTCGATCAATAGGATCCGACCAAGCATGTTTAGTGACCATAGTTTTATAGGGAATAACCTTCCGAGGTAATACCTTATGGTCACTTAGGTTTGATTAGTTGTATTATAGGTAGTTTATATGCCTTAGGTAAATGATCAAAATGCCCTTTTCATGCCTAATTGGTATTTAGGCATATGTAACCCAAACTTTTGTCACTTAACTGATTATGCAACATATTTAAACACATTTAGGCATATAATACTTCTCATAGGACTAGTTAGGCGTTCCGAACGCGTTTTACACGAACGACGCGTTAAAGTAGCGTAAGCTACCTAAACGGATCGTAATGGGTCGTAAGCACTTAGGTTAGGTTTCGATTTAGAATGTAGGATTTGTTAAACCATATTAAATGAGTTCCTATACTCATTTGGTTTACGAAACCTCATTCTATCCGATCTTTCGATTTAGGTCCGATTTATTTACTTAGTTACCTGTTAGGTGCCGTTTGATTCCGTGATCCCTCTAGCCTTACTTGGTTGTTATTCAAGACTTCTAAGCATCCTCAAGTGAGTACATAGTCCCCTCTTTTACTGTTTTCAAATGTTTTGGGGTGAAACATGTGTACCTATTTGTTATTTTCATAATTTCAAAGTATAAATTGATTATACATGCTAGTACTTATCTTTTGACAAACTGAATGATTATCTACGGTTTAAATACTGATTTTTCAAAGATTATAAAACAAATTGTTGGATTGTACTTATTTTATACATTCACCAAACCGATTGGTAGTATGATATAGCGCTATAGGACTAGACACCCCATTCCTGTTGTATGGAGTGTCAGAAACCAAATTTTATCCAGATAGAAGTTGCCTTTGTGGTATTTCTATACTCTCTAAGGTGTAGTTTGATACACTAAGGTTTGAATGAATTCTAAATCACATTTTCTTTTGTATATTTTGATATACTTCCAAAGTATAGTTTGATATGCTCCCATATGTGATATTATTTACCAAAGTATATTTGATATATTATGTACAAACCAACATATATTTTGTTAATTATTAAAGCATAGTTGATATGTTATTTACAAAACCAAAGCATAGTTTTGATATGTTATTTACAAAACCAAAGCATTGTTTTGATATGTTACCGAAAACTATTATTTTAACAACTAAAGTATATTTGATATACTATCTATTTAACTATTTTGGAACTGAAATATATTTTAATATATTACTTATCCGACTTTCTTAAAACCAAGGTATATTTTTATATATACTACAAATCTTTTTATCAAAACATTGTTTTACAAACAACATATTTTATACAAACTCATTTTACTTGGTTATCTATTTATCTATGCATTATTCTTTTATATCATCTAATTTCTTATCGATTTTCGCATGATTTATAAAAGAAAACATTTTTATAGGTTCATGACTACTTTTTATTAAACATTCTTTTACACTTATAAAGTCATGAATCCTAAATCAATAAAACCTATGTATCTCACGGGCATTTTTATGCTGACGTACCTATTTTTACACATGTTTCAAGTGCTGCTATGTGATGATTGTTGATGCATGCTACACATAGGATGGACTTGTGCCTTAGCGACTTTAAAACTTGAAAGACAATATTTGTATTTATCTTATTTGTAATAAAACAATGAGTTCAATTATTCAATAAAACGAAACTATTTAATCCATGGTTATGAAACAATGATTCTCTTACGACACTCCCCGACGTTTCCGCCATGATTTGTTGTTTTACGTGGTCGGGGTGTGACACAACCTGACCCCATGAAACCGACAGCTAATCCTTTTTCATTTCCCGGAGGGAAAGAATAAACAAGTTGTCAATTTTTAAGCGCCTCTCAGATAGTAGCCACAGCAAACCATGCGATTAATCCTATAATTCATACGTTTCATAAATGTGATATTAGATTTTATTCAAAACAGAGAATATAAATTAGAAGTTTTTCTTTCAGAAAATAGAGACAATAATATATAAAACAAGGTAGCAAAGTTTAAGCTGTTGATAGTATGTTTCTGCTTTAGCTTGTACCAAACAACCATGAATGTAATCTCTTTCCGAAGAATGCTTTCTAATTTCCAAAGCCTCAATGTTCAAAACAAGTATCTCAAATTTAAGTTCTTTCAATCTTTTGAAACACAGTTTCTCTATATTCTTATCTTTTAAAGATTGAAAAAACCTCATTCATTCTGGCCCGTGTAGTGTTTTACTTCTTCGACCCAAGCTTTTGACTGCAACCTTGTACTTCATCCCCGTATAATCAACAAGCTTAATTATTTCACAGTTTTTTTGGTAGTTGGTTACTCAATATCTTTGGGAGTACCTATATATACAATATTTTTTTATTTCAAACACAGATGTTTGGATAAAAATCAAATACTTAAAAGAAATGAAATCAGATTTGGGTCAGGATGTATCTTACCAGTCGGTGTTTTAGGTCTTTGCAATCAGCCACATTGATTAGTATTGTAAAATCCATCTGAATGTTTACAAAAAATAAAAATCAAATACTTAAAAGAGACGAAATCAGATTTGGGTCAGGTTGGTAAGGATGAGTTCGGATAAATATGAGATTAGAAAAAAAAATTAAAAATGAGCATCACACATCATCAGCCCGAATGAACAAAGTACTTGAACAAAATTCAAACATGAACTAATGGAAATGAACCACAAATCTGGAGACTAACTGCTGGCATTAGTCAAACAAACATCTTATATACACATTTTATCAAACACATGGTGAGCATGGTTGAATTAGGCAATAATATCAACTATTTCATGCCAATTGTGACACCTGTGTCACTTCAACCATCAAACAAATGCCAAACCAATGAAATATTGTATTTCATACTTGGGATTTGTAAAAATATGTGTATCGTTTGCACATATCTACTCTTGTTCGATTTTAAGCTTTACATCGCTTTCTGGAGGGTTATACGCGCTCTGATGCGTAAATATAACCATTTTAACCCAACGAACACTCCGGAATAGTGAAATAGGCTTAAAATACCTTAAATAACCTTTACATAACTTAGATATAAGTTTTGGAAGGTTTGGTGTGGTGAAATCAAAGTTAATTCGCTTACAGGGACTAAACTTGACAAACTGCGAAAGTATGCCAATTTGAACTGTAACAGACATTCCGGAACATGACCATAAGTTAAAAATACCATAAATATCCTTTACATAGCTTAGAAATAGGCTTTGAGGTGTTCGGTATGCAAAAATAAACTTTTGGGTCATTCAGGGACTAAAAGTGTCAAAAAGTGCACAAGTTTGCACTTTCGCGCATAACTCACGTTCTGAATACATCCGGACATCCAAAAATTTATGTAAGCACTACAATATTTTATTTTAGTGTTTGGAATGAGAAAAATTCATTCGTTGCGTCATTTGGATCGTTTTTCGCACTTATGCGAATTCCGTCGTAATTAAGCGAACATCTCGTTCGTACGGCCAAACGAACCGACATCCGACATATTTTTGAACACATTTTAAGTTCCCTATACTTTAACTTCATTTTAGAGCTTTGAAATGGGGTTAACGGGCCTTAAACGTGTCGAAAATGACCTTATTTCATAACAGGGACTAAAATGGTAATTCTGCCAAACTAAGGACTAGCGCACCGCTACCCTTATTATGTAACGGTGCGCTAGCCTGTGTCAGATCAGATCAGATTAAACAGTCAGTAGATTACCAGCTGTTTAATCCTCAACCACAAATCCACACTTGACCTTTCAGCACATTAAGGATCATTTTCAGTAACCATAACATTTTGACAAATGTACGCACAAGATTTAGGCACGATATTAGACAAACGATCTTAACGGTTCTCCGAATACTATAAATACCCAACCCATTCCATAGCCAAAACCACTAGAATCTGATTAAAAAGACTCTAAGTTGAAACCATTGTTTCATACCTGAGTTATTTTGATCTAGATTAGCATTCGGGGACCCTTCGTAAGTATTCTTTCGTTCTTTTATCGCTTTCGTGTACGAAAGTCAAACTTTGTTTGACTTTCTACATTGACCAGTTTATGGTCGATGCGAAGTTCGTTTGAACTTCATAACATGAGCGTGATCACGATGGCTATAGTCCCTAGTGACTATACCTACTGATTACCACGTTATCTAGGCTCAGTAATGAGCCGTAGTTCGGTCAGAATACGTATTCTTGCGTATTTTGTAACCAAACTACTTATGGGTATCAAAACCGTTTGTTTTGATACCAAACCTGTTTTCTAAACTTAGTTAAGCATGTTTTAGCATGCTTAGCTCGCCACTTTTAGTTTAGTGCTTATATAGGGTCGTAAGGTAAGCGATCTAAACAATCGCTTATACTTTCGAACCCGACCCGTTTGGTCGATCATTAGGATCCGACCAAGCACTTTAGGTGACCATAGTATAGGGAATAACCTTCCGAGGTTATACCCTATGATCACGACGTTTAGTTAGTTGTATGATAAGTAGTTTATATGCCTTAGGTAAATTACCAAAATACCCCTTTGATGCCAAAATTCATTTTAAACATATGTAACATAACTTTTGACATCTAAACTGATTTGACAACCATTTTAGACATGTTAAGGCATATATTACTTGTCATAGGACTAGTTAGGCGGTCCGAACGCGTTTCACGCGAACGACGCGTTAAAGTAGCATAAGCTACCTAAACGGGTCGTAAAGGGGTCACAAGCACTTAGGTTAGGTTTCATTTAGTATGTAGGCTTTAATAAACCATACTACATGAGTTCCCATACTCATTTGGTTTACGAGCCCTCATTCTATCCGATCTTCCGATTTAGGTCCGGTTTATTAATGTAGTTACCTATATTATGTGCCGTTTGATATTCTGTGATCTCTAGCATTGCTTGGTGGCTATCTTAGGACTTCTGAGCAATCTCATGTGAGTACATAGTTCCCCTATTTTACTGTTTTCCAAACTGTTTTGGGGTGAATCATGTGTACCTATCTGTTACTTTCATGTTTTCCAAAAGTATAATTGATTATACATGTTATTACTTATCTATTGACAAATTGAATGACTATCTATGATTTAAGCATTGATTTCTCAAAGAACATAAAATAAAATGTTGAATTGTACTTATTTTATGTTCACCAGACCGATTATTAGTATGATATAGCGCTATAAGATTTGACACCCCATTCCTGTTGTCATGAAATGTCTGAA
Source organism: Helianthus tuberosus (assembly GCA_030545235.1). Classification (NCBI taxonomy): domain Eukaryota; kingdom Viridiplantae; phylum Streptophyta; class Magnoliopsida; order Asterales; family Asteraceae; genus Helianthus; species Helianthus tuberosus. The sequence continues at coordinate 136,209,220 of CM060403.1, read as the reverse complement.
ACCAATTTGTTGCTCCATCCAAATAGGGATTGCCTTTGTGGTATTTCTATAGTCTCAAAGGTGTATTTTGATGCACCAGGTCTGAATGAATTATGAAATCACACTATTAAAGTATAGTTTGATATACTCCCACGTATGATATTGTACAAAACCAACATATATGTTATTTATCACATCTAAAGCATATTTTGATATGTTATTTATGAAACCAAAACATAGTTTAATATGTTACTTACAAATCCAAAGTATACTTTTAATATGCTACTATAAGGTTATTTGTTTAATCTTACATTTATTTATACAAATCACATTGGTTACACATTACGTTGGACACATAAACATTTTGACATATTATTCAATACATTTGGCAATTGGTTTAAACATAGACATCTTACATTGTTGGTTTGGTTTGAGTAAGTGATTAAGTAACGAGGCGTGTGTAATATGATACAAGCATGGTGGATACGCCACTGGTACTTCCTATATATAAGTGTTTGTATGGTATTACATATTGTAGCGTTATTTGAATCATTTCAATTTGAGACATATAACATTTTATACAAATAACATACTTTTCACAAGACATTGTTTTACAAAACAACTTCTCTTATACAAACACATTCTATTTCGTTATTCACTTAACCATACACTATTATTTTACTTATACGTATCATCTGATCTTATTGCTTTTCAAATGATTTACAAAACAAAGCAACTACAAGGTTCATGACTAAACATTTTCTTAAACATAAGTCATGAATCTTATTTTCACAAAACCTATGTATCTCACAGGCATTTTTTTATGCTGACGTACCTATTTTTACACATGTTTCAGGTACTGCTTTGCAATGATTGTTGATACATGCTACATATAGGACGGACTCGTGCCTTAGCAACTTTAAAACTTGGAAGATCATAGTTGTACTTATTTGATTGTATTAAAACAATGAGTTCATTTACTCAATAAAACATAATTTATTTAGGCCATGGTTATGAAACAATAATTCTGTTACAACACTCCTCGACGTTTCCGCCACGTTTTGTATGTTCTACGTGGTCGGGGTGTGACAGAAAAGTTGGTATCAGAGCCAACGGTTATAGGGAATTAGGTTATTAGTAATGCTTTGACCTAGTCTATAACCTTCTTAGGACTCTAACGCGAGTTTACTTGCGTTTAGTCATAAAACAATACCGTCACCTATCCTTAGGTGACGACCACAACAAGAACATAAATTTCAAAACCGCTTTGAAAACTAATCATCTGTTCTAGGATGATTTATTACTAGGTTTTGAACCCTCTGTTATAAGGTTTTGAACCCCTTTAAGTTTTCAAAATCTCGTCAAGGTATTGGGTTTTAAATAATGTGAACACGTGCAAACTGGAAGGGTGAATGCCTGTATTCTGGGTTTTCTGTCTAGGCAAGCACTTCGTATATATCTCATCAGACGCGAGACCAGTTGTGCTTACCTGGGAATTCTTGGGATGAGTGTTCACTTATAGGCGAGCATGTCTTCGCGATACATTATTTTTGACCTATTTACTTTGATTAATCACCGAGGTCGTTTGTTGCTTTGTAGTAACAAACAAATGACCACTATCCTTGCTTTCATCAGATTTGTTTCATCTCATTCTTTTCGTCTAATTCTCTCACTCGTTTCCTTTCATGTTTCCTCTTTTAGAATGCCTCCTCGACGCGACAATCAAATGGCAAATGCCGAACTGGCGGAAATCATTGCACAACAAATGGCTGCTGCCTTCTCAAATCTTTATGCTCAAATGATGCAAGCCATCAACCACAACAATGCTCCATGCAATTTCAAGAATTTTAACTCAGCTAAACCACTCAAGTTTAGTGGTTCTGAGGGAGCAACTGGGCTTCTTCAGTGGTTCGAGAGCATTTAGAATACCTTCCGTCACGTTCAGTGTCCTGAAAATCGCAAGGTCGAGTTTTCTTCAAGTGTGTTTCAGAAGAGGGCTCTCACATGGTGGAACAGGGTGATGAGAGACCGCGGTGCTGAGGTTGCATTAGCACAGACTTGGGCTGAGCTTAGGGCTCTTATGATGAAGGAGTTTTGCCCTAGGCATGAACTGCGAGCTTTGGAGAGGGAGTTTGATGATTTGAAGCAAGACAGTGGTGAACATCGAGCCTATACTGACCGTTTTGAAGAATTGAGCCTGTTGTGTCCTGCTATGGTTACTCCTGTGGATAAGGCGATCGAGAAATATACTGATGGTCTTCCTGACCTGGTTCAGGATATTGTTACTGGCAGCAACCCTACTACTGTCAGACAAGCCATTGAATTGTCTGCTACTCTAACTGAATCCCACATCAGAAAGAAGAAGCTTTTTCGAAAAGGCGACCCAAGACCATCTGACAAGACTGCTCAAGTGGAACCAAAGGAAGAACATGCTAAGGTATCCAAGAAGAAGAAGCGCAAAGCCTCTCAGAACTGCGCTGTAACTGCTCAAGACAAACAGGTTGCACCAAACCAACCAGCACAACCTCGCAAAAGGCAAAACTATGTTCGTACTGCACCTTTGTGCAACAAGTGCAACCGTCATCATCTAGAGCAAGAGCAGTGTCACAAATGTACCCACTGTGGGCGGCTGGGACATTTGATCAATGTTTGTCGTTGTGCAAATCAAGCTGCTGCAAACCCTGCTGTTGTTCAAGCACGGTTCCCTCCAGGGTCATGTTATAACTGTGGTGACCTTACCCACTACAGGAACAATTGCCCAAGACTTGTTAACATACCTCCAGCACGTGGACGAGTGTTTAACATCAATGAGGCAAACATGAACAATGATGCGGCAGTGAACAACTAGTGTTTTGTTATTTCCTTGGTTGTTATCTTTGACGTTTAAAGACAAGTCAGTTGTTATATAAATAAAAATTCGTCGTTTTTATTTTTGCAAAACTGATACGATTGTGTGAATGTTTGATACAACCTTATGATGTCAACCTAAAGACAAACTACTCGTGTGATTTTATCATTTTATGATCACTTGTGATCTCCCCGAGAACCTTAAACACTCGTTTCTTTTAAGAAACAAAGCCAAACTCTTATTGGAAATCCTTCTATCTTTATAGATGGATCCTTGAAAATACTTAAAGTGCCAAATGAAATCCATGGATTGGATTCCTGATGTGCTTTAATTATCCATGCTCAAAGACAACAAATTAAAGAATCAAGTTAACTAATTTTGGGCTTATGTGTTTTTCTTACATGTTTTGTGATTGTATGTGATCCATCCAAATCCTCGTAGAATCTTTCATATCTCATACGAGAGATTGATAATAGGATATCCAAAGTTACTATCTTAAATCCTTAATGGACTTCTACGTTGTAGTCAAGTCCCTTGGGTTTTAAAGTACTATTCAAAAACTGGGCCTCTTGAATGGTCTAGTTAAACAGATTGATTTTTGAAAATCTGATTAAAAATATCATGTGATGATATAATTACAAAGATCCCTTAAGTGGTCTATTTAACGAGATTGTGCGACGGTCTAGTTAAGAAGATCATTTGTTGATCTAGTTAAAAAGATCGTTCGTTGATCTAATTAAAAGGACCCTTTGGTGGTCTAGTCAAGTCGTTTCACGTTTATTCAAGCGATTTCTTTTTCTACGCATTATGAAATGAACTGTGCGGACTGTGCAAGTAATTACGTAATTATGGAGGCCTATATAATTATGGAATTTAGTGCACATAAACCACAGGAAGTTTTGTCATGTGTTAAGACCTATAGTGACAAGAATAATGATACGGGAGAAGTCTTGGACCTTGACCGATGTCATTTTATCTTACACTTCCCAATTCTGATCTCAATCACACACCAAGTTTCCTATGATAAGTCTTCATAAGAAACGTTCTTCTGTCCGTTGTTCAAAAATTCCATGTTTTACTATTACAAGAAATTCACTTTGAGGGTTAACAAATTCGCTAAGAGTCCTAAAATGGCCCAGAGTTTTACTTAAGGGTTCAATGGATCTATTTGAAGGCGAAACCGTCACAGCTGTTTTCACAAGTTTCCTCTAGAATTAAATTTCGGGACGAAATTTCCTAAAGTAGGGGAGACTGTGACACCTGTGTCACTTCAACCATAAAACAAATGCCAAAGCAATGAAATATTGTATTTCATACTTGGGATTTGTAAAAATATGTGTATCGTTTGCACATATCAACTCTTGTTCGATTTTAAGCTTTACATCGCTTTCTGGAGGGTTATACGCACTCTGATGCGTAAATATAACCAGTTTAACCCAACGAACACTCCGGAATAGTGAAATAGGCTTAACATACCTTAAATAACCTTTACATAACTTAGATACAAGTTTTGGAAGGTTTGGTGTGGTGAAATCAAAGTTAATTCGCTTACAGGGACTAAACTTGACAAACTGCGAAAGTATGCCAATTTGAACTGTAACAGACATTCCGGAACATGACCATAAGTTAAAAATACCATAAATATCCTTTACATAGCTTAGAAATAGGCTTTGAGGTGTTCGGTATGCAAAAATAAACTTTTGGGTCATTCAGGGACTAAAAGTGTCAAAAAGTGCACAAGTTTGCACTTTCGCGCATAACTCACGTTCTGAATACATCCGGACATCTAAAAATTTATGTAAGCACTACAATATTTTATTTTAGTGTTTGGCATGAGAAAAATTCATTCGTTGTGTCATTTGGATCGTTTTTCGCACTTATGCGAATTCCGTCGTAATTAAGCGAACATCTCGTTCGTACGGCCAAACGAACCGACATCCGACATATTTTTGAACACATTTTAAGTTTCCTATACTTTAACTTCATTTTAGAGCTTTGAAATGGGGTTAACTGGCCTTAAACGTGTCGAAAATGACCTTATTGCATAACAGGGACTAAAATGGTAATTCTGCCAAACTAAGGCCTAGCGCACCGCTACCCTTATTATGTAACGGTGCGCTAGCTTGTGTCAGATCAGATCAGATTAAACAGTCAGCAGATTACCAGCTGTTTAATCCTCAACCACAAATCCACACTTGACCTTTCAGCACATTAAGGATCATTTTCAGTAACCATAACATTTTGACAAATGTACGCACAAGATTTAGGCACGATATTCGACAAACGATCTTAACGGTTCTCCGAATACTATAAATACCCAACCTATTCCATAGCCAAAACCACTAGAATCTGATTAAAAAGACTCTAAGTTGAAACCATTGTTTCATACCTGAGTTATTTTGATCTAGATTAGCATTCGGGGACCCTTCGTAAGTATTCTTTTGTTCTTTTATCGCTTTCGAGTCCGAAAGTCAAACTTTGTTTGACTTTCTGCATTGACCAGTTTATGGTCGATGCGAAGTTCGTTTGAACTTCATAACGTGAGCGTGATCACGATGGCTATAGTCCCTAGTGACTATACCTACTGATTACCACGTTATCTAGGCTCAGTAACGAGCCGTAGTTCGGTCAGAATACGTATTCTTGCGTATTTTGTAACCAAACTACTTATGGGTATCAAAACCGTTTGTTTTGATACCAAACCTGTTTTCTAAACTTAGTTAAGCATGTTTTAGCATGCTTAGCTCGTCACTTTTAGTTTAGTGCTTATATAGGGTCGTAAGGTAAGCGATCTAAACAATCGCTTATACTTTCGAACCCGACCCGTTTAGTCGATCATTAGGATCCGACCAAGCACTTTAGGTGACCATGGTATAGGGAATAACCTTCCGAGGTTATACCCTATGATCACGATGTTTAGTTAGTTGTATGATATGTAGTTTATATGCCTTAGGTAAATTACCAAAATACCCCTTTGATGCCAAAATTCATTTTAAACATATGTAACATAACTTTTGACATCTAAACTAATTTGACAACCATTTTAGACATGTTAAGGCATATATTACTTGTCATAGGACTAGTTAGGCGGTCCGAACGCGTTTCACGCGAACGACGCGTTAAAGTAGCATAAGCTACCTAAACGGGTCGTAAAGGGGTCACAAGCACTTAGGTTAGGTTTCATTTAGTATGTAGGCTTTAATAAACCATACTACATGAGTTCCCATACTCATTTGGTTTACGAGCCCTCATTCTATCCGATCTTCCGATTTAGGTCCGGTTTATTAATGTAGTTACCTATATTAGGTGTCGTTTGATATTCTGTGATCTCTAGCATTGCTTGGTGGCTATCTTAGGACTTCTGAGCAATCTCATGTGAGTACATAGTTCCCCTATTTTACTGTTTTCCAAACTGTTTTGGGTGAAGCATGTGTACCTATCTGTTACTTTCATGTTTTCCAAAAGTATAATTGATTATACATGTTATTACTTATCTATTGACAAATTGAATGACTATCTATGATTTAAGCATTGATTTCTCAAAGAACATAAGATAAAATGTTGAATTGTACTTATTTTATGTTCACCAGACCGATTGTTAGTATGATATAGCGCTATAGGATTTGACACCCCATTCCTGTTGTCATGGAATGTCTGAAACCAATTTGTTGCTCCATCCAAATAGGGATTGCCTTTGTGGTATTTCTATAGTCTCAAAGGTGTATTTTGATGCACCAGGTCTGAATGAATTCTCAAATCACACTATTAAAGTATAGTTTGATATACTCCCACGTGTGATATTGTACAAAACCAACATATATGTTATTTATCACATCTAAAGCATATTTTGATATGTTATTTATGAAACCAAAACATAGTTTAATATGTTACTTACAAATCCAAAGTATACTTTTAATATGCTACTATAAGGTTATTTGTTTAATCTTATATTTATTTATACAAATCACATTGGTTACACATTACGTTGGACACATAAACATTTTGACATATTATTCAATACATTTGGCAATTGGTTTAAACATAGACATCTTACATTGTTGGTTTGGTTTGAGTAAGTGATTAATAACGAGGCGTGTGTAATATGATACAAGCATGGTGGATACGCCGCTGGTACTTCCTATATATAAGTGTTTGTATGGTATTACATATTGTAGCGTTATTTGAATCATTTCAATTTGAGACATATAACATTTTATACAAATAACATACTTTTCACAAGACATTGTTTTACAAAACAACTTCTCTTATACAAACACATTCTATTTCGTTATTCACTTAACGATACACTATTATTTTACTTATACGTATCATCTGATCTTATTGCTTTTCAAATGATTTACAAAACAAAGCAACTACAAGGTTCATGACTAAACATTTTCTTAAACATAAGTCATGAATCTTATTTTCACAAAACCTATGTATCTCACAGGCATTTTTTTATCCTGACGTACCTATTTTTACACATGTTTCAGGTACTGCTTTGCAATGATTGTTGATACATGCTACATATAGGACGGACTCGTGCCTTAGCAACTTTAAAACTTGGAAGATCATAGTTGTACTTATTTGATTGTATTAAAAGAATGAGTTCATTTATTCAATAAAACAGAATTTATTTAGGCCATGGTTATGAAACAATAATTCTGTTACAACACTCCTCGACGTTTCCGCCACGTTTTGTATGTTCTACGTGGTCGGGGTGTGACACCAATCACTCCCAACACACAAACAAAATCGTGGCAATCTTATTAAGGCAATCTGCACGAAACAAAAAACAAAATCTACAATTTTTCATAATTTCATAAGCTTATTTAGATTAAACCAAATCATGCACACAATTAATGTAAACCAAAACATGTTTCAAATGCAGATAAAATCATACGGGTCCATATTCCAAAAGTGAAGTTACAAAATTCAGACTAATAAGCCCAATTAGATTAAACCAATTCATGTTCCAAATGTACACCAATTATCAGTTTGTATGAAGCAAGCAGAACTAAAACAATAATCAATTACATTAATAATTCAGTACATATACATACAAGCCCTAAAACTGTTTTAAATGTTCGAATCATATACATACAAGCCCTCAAAACTGTTTGGAAAGTTTATTTTTTTCAGTTTTTTAATCAATAGTTCAAATTTAAAACTAAACTAAAAATAGTAAAACAATAACATCTCTGGTTGCAAGGATAGAATGGGTTTGGGTCAGGATGGGCCAATTAGAAAATGAGTCAGGTGGGTTTTGGGTCAAAGTGATCTATTATTTCATTTCCTTATTTTTATTTTATCCATCTAGACTCGACTGCTTGGGCCAACATTTCCAGGACCAGCCCTAAACATATATTTGGGAAAACCGAAAACTGATAAAAACTATAGAAATTCAGTTGAACATATAGGTGATAACTGTCAAACGGTTTTGGTAACTATCAAGCGGTTATGGGGGAGTGTGTATTTCTGATTTAAAAAAACAGTTTTGAGGTACTACTTTAAATTAATTGAAATCAAGAAATCAAAATGAAGATAGTAAAACTTAACTGTAAAATATAGAAGAAAACAAAAAATACCTGATTATAGAAACCAAAACAGTTTTGAGGTAATACTTGAAATTAACTGAAATCAAGAAACCAAAATGAACATAGTAAAACTTAACTGTAAAATAAAGAAGAAGAAAAAATACCTAATTAAGCTTGAAAGTTCTGATCAACAAAAAGAGTGAAGAAGAAAGTGAATAGTTTCCACCGTAAATGAGAAATGGAGAGGATAATGAGTAGATTTTGATATTTAATAGGGTTTTAATATCTTTATTGGGGTATGTGAAACTGATTTGATGTTTAATAAAATATTAATATAATAGATTTTGTTATTTAATAGTAAATTTATATGGTTTGTTTATAATTAATAAAGTAATAGATAAAATTTTGTTAACCAAATAGTTTTTAATAGATTTATAGGTAGCATATGTTTACAATATTTATTGTATTATATTTTAAATAATAAAGGTAGAATAAGTAACTAAAAAAAACTGAACTTTCTAAATATTAAACAATAGGTATTATAGTTTAAATAATAACAGTAACGTATGTCTACAATTTTGATTATATTCTATTTTAAATGATAAAAGTATATTAACTAATAGAAAAAAAAACTAATCTTTCTAAATATTAAACAAATTGTAGATCTGATTATTATAATTAATCCGTAACGGTAGAATAACTAACAAAAACTTACCAATGATTCGATGAAATAAAGCCCAAATCGACCGACAATGACTTAGCAATGGATTTATTTCATAATTTGGAAGTTTTTTCAGCCTTGCTTCGGAATCAAATATTGCTTGGGTTTCAAATGAATCCTTTAACTTTTTGTTAAGAAAAATATGTCGATTATACTGAACAGATCTTAACTTATGGGAGTTAAAACTGTTAGATCATCTTGAACGGTCATTGAAAATATGGGAGCATCCCTTGCTTCCTAGACACAACCTCCTCCTTCTCCTCATTCGCATCATTTACTCCCCATGCGTCGTTAGAATAGCGATTATAGAAATAATTCTCGTCCCAAAATGATGACATTTTAACAATATTGTATTTGATACAGAGAAATGAAGATATACAAAACAAATGAACTTAACAAGCTTGATGAGATGATAGAACAATAGAAGATATACAGAGGAAATGATGATTGAAGTCGAAGGCAGAGGAGATGTATGGCTAAATGGACTTTTGAATTTACAATCATATGCAGTGTATAGCTCTATACTCTGCGTATAGCTTTATTCACGTACCTAGCTAACATCGTATCAGTGTCAAATCAGTCTGGCATACGCTGCGTATAGGTCTATACGCTGCGTATAGAGGTAACCGTATACACTGCGTATAGGTCTATACGCTGCGTAGGTAAACCCTAAGTGTGTAGATAGCCACCAAGGTGGGCAAATAGTTAGAGCCTTAAAAAATAAACTAGCAGGGACGATAGTGTTGATCTTTGGAAATATGATGAGGTTAATATTTTAAAAGCTTTGCTGGACATGTTTGTTGTCGAATTATCTTTATGCTTGTAGAAAATACGGTGTTTGTCCGATACTCTAGTTTTTTAGATGGAAAATTCACTTTGTCTTCATGAAATAAAGGCTTTATGGATATTAGGAAATACTAGTATATAAATAGATTGTTGGTTTATTTAAGTAAATCAATTAACACCGTTCACTTGACACGTAGACATCATCGTGTCAAAGGGTTAACTATATGATTGTGTCGACTCATTTCAATTTTGAGATGGCAATTGTGTAATGCACCAACGTCTATTAACTTTAGACTCATTGATAGTCATAAGGATAGGTCTTGAATGTTTAGATTGTATTCATAGTTGGGATAAAGAATGCTATGACCATATTGGTTGATAATGCATTTAGTCATGATGATAAATGATTGATTATTTGGTGAAAAGTTGTCTGATTTGTATGAAATTTGGAAACATTTTCATCTTAGGTGTATGAAACATACTTTTAACCTAATTATAAAAGATGGTTTATTGGAAGCCAAGGGTCAATCGGTTGGTAGTGAAAACAAACGAACAAAACATATTGGATTTCAAAACTTGCCTTGAGACTTTTTATTCCAAACTAAAAAATACACTCAATATATAGACTAACTCTAACTTATCCTCCAAGCTTATCAAAAACCAATCTGATTCTAAAATTTAATAACTATAACAAACTAAAAATAGGAAAATAATTAAATTAAAAAACTAATAAATAAATAAAGAATTACCGACTGCTATCTTTTATTTCCTTTTCCTCGTTGCGATCCCAAATTATCCTAACATTTATTTTGTCACAATTCACGCAAGAACTGGACTACTACTAGTGTTTTTTCAAATAATATCAGTTTCTTTATTAGTATACTGTTATAATATTACAAATGATTTACCATGAAGATCAAGATCTACCTCTAGATTTAACAAGCAAGTGGATGAACTCTTTGTCAAACTTATGGATAGCCTTATCTACCAAATAGTTAACATTGTCTACCAAATAGTTAATATTTTTGTAGTATAAATAGTAGCTCAAGATAGAAGAAAAAATGCACCTCATGTATGCACATTCATAAGTTATACAATTCTCTTCTTCTTTCTCTTATAACATTTCTAAAGTTCTTAAAGTTTTATCACTAATCTTGTGTTAATTCTTGTTATATTATAACACGTTATCAGCACGAGTCGCTTATATCCTAATCAAAGAAGACTTTAAGCCCAAAGTGTAACACCCTAAATAATTTGACGGAATTTAACTAATAATTACATGAAACTTTATTAAAAATCAGAGTTTACAAAAACATTCGTGTTTAAACCATACACCCTTGGGATAATACCAACACATCCCAAGATAATCCATAACAAGTTTAAAAGTTAACCCTTGCTAGTAAACTAACCACTAGTTTAAGGGATTTACAACGTGATTAACAAAAAGTGTTTACAACATGATTACATCTAGACAAGATTAAGATCAATGCGGAAGCTTCAAAATGCGTGTTCGGTTCTTGACAACATACTTGATCACTATCCGGGGAAAACTTCATCATACCTAGGGTCAAACACTAAAATCATTAGTTTTGACAACAATTCATTACATATAAACGAGTTATAACGTCGCAGAATAACAAACTAAATTCAATGTTTTCAGGGTGCCACCGTAAATTACGGTGTCACCGTAAGTTACGGTGGACCCTGAACAAACATGGTCTACCGTAACTCAGGAGCATATTGCCGTAAAGCTTTTTGATGTCCATCGTAAATTACGGTGAGACCGTAATTTACGGTGGGTTCTGCAAATCTGTCCTTAGACTATTTTTCAACTTTGAATTGTCATAACTTTTTACTCATTAGTCCGATTTACCCAATTCTTCCTTCTATGAGTCCGTAATAAAATTACGGATTCAACCATGTAAATTTCACAACACGGAAACCGAGATACCGTCAAGTGGTTCACAATTTCCTCATTTCCATTATGCAACCCATTAGTGTAAGAGCATTGCACCCCTTTTTCCATTCTTAAAACCTTTTTGACATAATTACCCAATTAACCGGGCTCATGACCTTGGAGTATACGCGCCATACCATGGCTTCGCGTTTTCTCCGAACTAAACACTTGTTTTTCTCGGAATTCAAGCATTCCGTTTCAAACGACACCTTCTATTAACTTCTATAGTTTGACCCGATATACCGGGTTCGTAGACTTAACATATCAGAACTAATTTATTGATGTATTACCATCTATCACCTAGCAAGATATGAGACTTTTAAGTCTCTACTCATGTGATTCGTTTTCAAGCAACATTTTGACCCGTTTGGCTATCTAGTGAATACCATCACTTTATTATTATACCAAACCAAACTTCTATTGTTTGTTTTATCCCGTTTGTGGATCTAGTGAACTTCGCCACTTTAACGATACATCAAACGCATCAATTACAATCCAACATCGTTTGTACATTTAAAACTAAATGTTATTACATAATACACGAGACTAAAGTCATGTACCTTTAAAGCACACCTTTTCCGCGAGTATCACCTCCGGCGTGTCCACTTGACGTTCCGGATTCCTTGCCTAAAGAGTTCAATTCATAACAAGATTAGAACTCTTTCGTAAGCTTTAATGCATAAATTCATATCATATACAAATCTGCGTTTTTAGCAATCTTTAACATTTTAACCCTCATTTAGGCGTTTTATCAAACACCTTGCGGGTAAGATTTCTACATGATCTAAACCAAGTTCATAACTTGAATTTATCACTCAAATTAACTTCAACTAGTCAATATACACATATTTTAACATCAACAATTTCAGAGATTAATTCACAATTTCCGTTTACACTAGAACAAGAATTTTAATCCTAGTGTTTATCAAGTTCTACTAACTTACTAATCACTCACTATAGTGATTTTGATCCTTACAACTAACATGCAAGATTTTGACAAGAATTCATCTAGGGTTTGTCCCTAGACTTCACATTACTTCCAATTTCATGTTTTACAACACATAATCAAGCTCAACCTTCGATTTCAATCACATGCAAGAACTTGAGTTGTATCTAAACAACCTAATTTGACATACCTTATGACCTCCTTGACGAGGAGATCACGATTCTATGCTCAGATTTCGATTATGACATGATTTGAGCCTTCAATTTTGGGTTTTTAGTAGAATTTAGGGTTGTGGAGATGAGGGTGTCGACCCTGTGGTTTCTTGGTCGACCAGAACTCCCAAATATGGAGTGTTTGGTTTTTGTTTTACTAATTATTAGTAAATTGAGTTTCAATTTTGACAATCTAGGTGTAACACCCTAAACAGGTTTAACCTTAAACCAACGCAGCGGAAATTCGAGTCTGAAAATTTCTTTCATGACACACATCTTGACATTCTAAAAATTCATTTTATAATATAAGAACATATCTTATCGGCACCAAATTACATATTTAAACATTCCCGTACAATCCGTCTTGTGACTCGATCTTCGATCCCTACACCTTAGTATTCCTCATGGCTTGTACTACCTGCACTCACCACATAAAATTCATAACGTCAGTAAGTATCATAAGCATACAAGAGTTGTACACATTTACTTTTCATTTCATTAACTCTTTACATCCCGGCTTTCCTCTGATCATACGATCCGTAGTGAGACTCCCTTGGTATTCCTGCGTTACACTTCACTACCAGGCACGATGTTATTATCGTTAGTACTCAATTTCATTGAATGCATGCGTACATACTTTCATACAACCTATACATACCCTTACTATCACACATAGCAACATATACCTATGTACCTACCTACATACGTACGTGCATACCAAAATACATCCATTCATACATACATACATACTTACTTACAAACATACTTACATACTTACATACATACAAACATACCTACATACTTACATACAAACATACTTACATACATACATACATACATACATACATACTTATTCCATTCCTTCTCACAACTTACATACGTGCATACCTTCGTACATACTCACTTGACTACATATACATACTATCTACATACATCCTTACATACATACACTTATACTTATACAACATACATACGTATCCATCTACATACATGCCTACATTTATATTTTCAATCACCCATTGCAATATACCCGTCTCATACTTGCCTACTCATAAACATCTTCATATATATCCTTACGTACTCGCTTACACACTATAATCTTACATACATTCGCGCATACACACTTACATACACTTCTACATACGTGTATAGAGATAAACAACATCCGTACATACCTATCCACATGTACGCTTACCCTAATGGTCACAAAACATGAGTCAAATTAGTCATTCGCAACTTAAAACGCGTTTAAACGAGTTCCCAAGCCAAAACTGAGCAAACGAGCAACTTTCGACGACCAGGGAGGGGCTCGCGTGACGCCAAGGCCCTTGGCGTCATGCTAGGCCCTTGTTTTCACAGACAACTTGCAGCAACTTGCTGCATATTCCCAGCGCGATCCCGTTTCACGGAAACGGTCATAGCTTCTTCGTTATTGGTCCGTTTTACCCGATTCTTTTTCCTACGCGTCCGTAATTTTATTCTCCATCTTATGGAGTTAAGATCCAACATTTGGACTACCGAAATTTATAACTTTTAAGCCTTCAGCTTATTACCCTTTTCCATGATTTCTACCCGTTCATGCATTTACCCTCATAACTTGTTTGTTTGACCTCAACTTCATATGAATTGATAGTTTCAAGGTCATTTGTCATAAAAGGTTCATTCTCGGATGCCCTACATCTCATTCCACCAGTTTTCGCTCAAAAGCTTATTTTGACCCGTTAAGGGTAATTGCGCATTAAAACGTTTATGACTTACAAACCATACTTCTCACTTTCATACTTAACCAAAACATTACACTAATCGAGTAACTTGCTTCTAAACTACTTTTTAAGATCGTTCGCCCAAAATACCCCTCAAGGGCATTTTGGTCAACTTTAATCCCATCATTTACGTCGAAGGACTTAAACACATTTTTGACTTCAAACATCATGTATGATTAATTAAAACACCTTATTACTTAATCGTACTACGAAGTGATTACGGAAATCACTTACCTTATGCGTCCGTGCTCGTATCCGATTCCTTGCCTTTTCTTGACCCGTTATCCTTTCAGGCGTGAGTCCGTCTTGACATGCTTCCTATACTCTCTTTTCATCAAGATCACGCTCCTATTAGCATATGCATTCGTACATGTTAACAATCATATCAATCGCATATTTCACCCTTAACTTTCATTAGTCCTTTCTAGCATACATAACTCATATGATTATATTCATATCCGTTAACTCTTGTAATTCATCATATAATCACATATAACGCATATTGACATAACATGTACCATACGACTTCCTATAATCCTGCCTTTATGACAACGAGTCAAATCATGTTTCTTATACTTTGTTGACTTTCAAAAGTCAACTATTAACCATACTCAAGTATCGACTTATCATCATATACCCGTAACATCATAATCGACTATACGGACAACACTATATACATTTCATCATACACTTGATGTGAGTACTACCTTTTAAGCATAACGTACAACTATTTCATGCACAATTCTTCTAAACTCATACATAACCCATCAAAACCAACTACTAATCATCATGTATCATTCCAAATGAACATTAATCATAACATCATCATATTCCTATACTTTCATCTAACAATAATTCATCATACCCACATAATACATCAATCATTCAACAAGACTTGAACATAGGAGGTGATTCTAGTCATCATCTTCACCCTAACTAACGGGTGTCACCTCTAAACATCAAATTAACGCAAACCATTCATAACCCATGTTCTACACGAGGATTCTAACCATTGTACATGATCAATTTCATATTAACTCACGGATTAGAACATAACCCACTTCACCCATGATCACCAATCTTCGATTTAAAACATACCTTATGATCCTCTCGTGTTGGTGATCATTAATCCATGCTCGGTTATGGATTTGGGCCTTGATTCATCCTTCAAATTGAAGCTTTTGAAGAACTAGGGTTTTGGGGCTCTTGAGAACCCCTGCTCGATCTTTCCAGAACACACGTATGTGTGTGTTTGTGTGTGTCAAGTTATTTTATAACTTACTTTCATTTGTTCCACTTTAGCCCCTCGGGTTTACCTTTAAAACATAACTGACACTACCTTCATCATTTAATACTTTTGACCATACCCTTAACTAGGTTAAATAGCCTAGTTATTTATTTCATGACGTGTCACATAAGAACATACGACAATTATTAACATTCAGATTTTTTGGGGCGTTACAAGTCTACCACCCTTAAACAAGGTTTCGTCCCCGAAACCTTTCTCACTTTCATCAAACACACATTATCTTTTCTTCTAGTCCATCCTTACGACTACTAGCCCATACTTTCCTGATCATTCTTTCTTATATCATTTTCATTTTCATTTACTTGACCTGTCAATAACTGGTCAATACACATACTCTTCTGTCCTTTGATATGATCCTTTCTTAATGGATCTAATATCTCCATCTCACCCCTAAAAATTTACATTCTCTACATACTCTGTATAACATTTAACTTTTGTTTTGTTATCACAACAAAACTATTATTACATAATCACGCCTACGTGCTTAATTCTAACGTTAACCTCATTCTACATTTTCTACAGTTACGTATACCTTGCATACCTTTATTTTATCTTTATATCATTTCGTTCATTTCACATTACTATTGCTTCCACTTCATGCATTACTTAATTCGCGTGTATAAATAGTTCATATCTCTCCAATCATGAGTTAAACATTTTACTAGCCTCTTTTTCATTTTCCAAACCCCGATCCGCAACCCAGATCGATCAGCTTTTCCTCGAGTACTAGCCGTACAGGCCAGATTTCATTCCTTCGTGTAATGAGCTTCCGCTCGTGCACGTTCTTTCACCAATACAATTGGTTTCATTACGTCAATAGTTCTAACATTATCATCAACAACATCAACGGTTAGCATATATCATTCAAACATTCATTACACTAGGTGATTACCCACCTATAACTCTTCACAGTTTCCTACGTACCTGCTATAACGTACCACACATTCTATTTCTTACATGCAATCCTTTCATTCAATTAATTATTTCGCCAACTGAAGTACACGCTCATACTTCCTTCCATTCATGCTTACTTGCGAAGACCTTATTACATCGTTTCAATATTTCTTACTAAGCTTACCATTCCCGCCCATACTCAAGTTATTGTCCGGGTCACAGCCCGTCATCATTCTGACTTCTAAGAGTCAATTACTCACATATCTTACACGTAACTTATACAAAACTTCGTCTATTATACTATCACTTTTTACTTTATACTTACTTCTATGACCCGTTCGACTCAATCATGGTCAAATTGTCGACATCTTCTTGGGCGGATTAATTTCATCTTTTTATATTTTTGAATCCGTCTCACGGATCCAGATGCATCATTCATACTTTTTCATTCATTGAATCCTCCTTACAGATTCAAACATTACATTCATGCCTTTCATACTTAAATCCGTCTCACGGATTTAATCATTACATTTATACCTTTCCTCCTTGAATCCATCTCGCGGATTCAAACATTCATTCTTACCTTTCATCCTTGAATCCGTCTCGCGGATTCAAACATTCATTCTTACCTTTCATCCTTGAATCCGTCTCACGGATTCAAACATTGCATTCTTTTCTTGTTGATCCGTACTTAATCACGGATTCAACATTCTTCATTCTTATCAGGCATGTTTTTCATTCTTACATAGTACTCTCAATTTCCCGAGAGTCTTACTTCCCATTTCACCCACACGCCCGCCTGCTACCCAACTCTACCGGACATACCTGTAACAATTATCATGATCTCACGAACGTCATACGTTTCTCGTGTACTGGCCAGGTACACAATCCACATAGTAGTTTCGTGCCTTCATGTAATTGTCACCTTATGTCCGTAGACTTAGGTTTCGGCGCGTGTATCGCTTCCAATACTTCATTACTATACTATCATTGTCTTTCATCTTAAAATTTTCCTTCCCTTAATGAACTTTACCATTACCTACATCCACATATTAAATTCACGTACCTGGGCTCATTTGCCTATTTGTCTTATTACCTCTTTGCCTGCCTTAGTATTCATCCTAGACTGCATTCACGAATCATCCTCTACCAACACTTATGCTTACCTTTGGATCTTGATCGAGTCTTAGATTGTACGGATTTCTTATCTTAAGAGCACACAAGTTTGTGTTCAAGTACTTACCTTCTCGTACTTGATTCCCTCAAACCAGGGCTCTGATACCAACTTGTAACACCCTAAACAGGTTTAACCTTAAACCAACGCAGCGGAAATTCGAGTCTGAAAATTTCTTTCATGACACACATCTTGACATTCTAAAAATTCATTTTATAATATAAGAACATATGTTATCGGC
Organism: Helianthus tuberosus; assembly: GCA_030545235.1. Lineage (NCBI taxonomy): Eukaryota > Viridiplantae > Streptophyta > Magnoliopsida > Asterales > Asteraceae > Helianthus > Helianthus tuberosus. Next base: position 136,190,853 of record CM060403.1, on the reverse strand, counting down.
ACCAAATTACATATTTAAACATTCCCGTACAATCCGTCTTGTGACTCGATCTTCGATCTCTACTCCTTAGTATTCCTCATGGCTTGTACTACCTGCGCTCACCACATAAAATTCATAACGTCAGTAAGTATCATAAGCATACAAGATTTGTACACATTTACTTTTCATTTCATTAACTCTTTACATCCCGGCTTTCCTCTGATCATACGATCCGTAGTGAGACTCCCTTGGTATTCCTGCGTTACACTTCACTACCAGGCACGATGTTATTATCGTTAGTACTCAATTTCATTGAATGCATGCGTACATACTTTCATACAACCTATACATACCCTTACGGTCACACATAGCAACATACATACCTATGTACCTACCTACATACGTACGTGCATACCTAAATACATCCATTCATACATACATACATACTTACTTACAAACATACTTACATACTTACATACATACAAACATACCTACATACTTACATACAAACATACTTACATACTTACATACATACATACATACATACATACATACATACATACATACATACATACATACATACATACATACATACATACATACATACATACATACATACATACATACATACATACATACATACATACATACATACATACATACATACATACATACATACATACATACATACATACATACATACATACATACATACATACATACTTATTCCATTCCTTCTCACAACTTACATACGTGCATACCTTCGTACATACTCACTTGACTACATATACATACTATCTACATACATCCTTACATACATACACTTATACTTATACAACATACATACGTATCCATCTACATACATGCCTACATTTATATTTTCAATCACCCATTGCAATATACCCGTCTCATACTTGCCTACTCATATACATCTTCATATATATCCTTACGTACTCGCTTACACACTATAATCTTACATACATTCGCGCATACACTCTTACATACACTTCTACATACGTGTATAGAGATAAACAACATCCATACATACCTATCCACATGTACGCTTACCCTAATGGTCACAAAACATGAGTCAAATTAGTCATTCGCAACTTAAAACGCGTTTAAACGAGTTCCCAAGACAAAACTGAGCAAACGAGCAACTTTCGACGACCAGGGAGGGGCTCGCGTGACGCCAAGGCCCTTGGCGTCACGCTAGGCCCTTGTTTTCACAGACAACTTCCAGCAACTTGCTGCATATTCCCTGCGCGATCCCGTTTCACGGAAACGGTTATAGCTTCTTCGTTATTGGTCCGTTTTACCCGATTCATTTTCCTACGCGTCCGTAATTTAATTCTCCATCTTATGGAGTTAAGATCTAACATTTGGACTACCGAAATTTATAACTTTTAAGCCTTCGGCTTATTACCCTTTTCCATGATTTCTACCCATTAATGCATTTACCCTCATAACTTGTTTGTTTGACCTCAACTTCATATGAATTGATAGTTTCAAGGTCATTTGTCATAAAAGGTTCATTCTCGGATGCCCTACATCTCATTCCACCGGTTTTCGCTCAAAAGCTTATTTTGACCCGTTAAGGGTAATTGCGCATTAAAACGTTTATGACTTACAAACCATACTTCTCACTTTCATACTTAACCAAAACATTACACTAATCGAGTAACTTGCTTCTAAACTACTTTTTAAGATCGTTCGCCCAAAATACCCCTCAAGGGCATTTTGGTCAACTTTAATCCCATCATTTACGTCGAAGGACTTAAACACATTTTTGACTTCAAACATCATGTATGATTAATTAAAACACCTTATTACTTAATCGTACTACGAAGTGATTACGGAAATCACTTACCTTATGCGTCCGTGCTCGTATCCGATTCCTCGCCTTTTCTTGACCCGTTATCCTTTCAGGCGTGAGTCCGTCTTGACATGCTTCCTATACTCTCTTTTCATCAAGATCACGCTCCTATTAGCATATGCATTCGTACATGTTAACAATCATATCAATCGCATATTTCACCCTTAACTTTCATTAGTCCTTTCTAGCATACATAACTCATATGATTATATTCATATCCGTTAACTCTTGTAATTCATCATATAATCACATATAACGCATATTGACATAACATGTACCATACGACTTCCTATAATCCTGCCTTTACGACAACGAGTCAAATCATGTTTCTTATACTTAGTTGACTTTCAAAAGTCAACTATTAACCATACTCAAGTATCGACTTATCATCATATACCTGTAACATCATAATCGACTATACGGACGACACTATATACATTTCATCATACACTTGATGTGAGTACTACCTTTTAAGCATAACGTACAACTATTTCATGCACAATTCTTCTAAACTCATACATAACCCATCAAAACCAACTACTAATCATCATGTATCATTCCAAATGAACATTAATCATAACATCATCATATTCCTATACTTTCATCTAACAATAATTCATCATACCCACATAATACATCAATCATTCAACAAGACTTGAACATAGGAGGTGATTCTAGTCATCATCTTCACCCTAACTAACGGGTGTCACCTCTAAACATCAAATTAACGCAAACCATTCATAACCCATGTTCTACACGAGGGTTCTAACCCTTGTACATGATCAATTTCATATTAACTCACGGATTAGAACATAACCCACTTCACCCATGATCACCAATCTTCGATTTAAAACATACCTTATGATCCTCTCGTGTTGGTGATCATTAATCTATGCTCGGTTATGGATTTGGGCCTTGATTCATCCTTCAAATTGAAGCTTTTGAAGAACTAGGGTTTTGGGGCTCTTGAGAGCCCCTGCTCGATCTTTCCAGAACACACGTATGTGTATGTTTGTGTGTGTCAAGTTATTTTATAACTTACTTTCATTTGTTCCACTTTAGCCCCTCGGGTTTACCTTTAAAACATAACTGACACTACCTTCATCATTTAATACTTTTGACCATACCCTTAACTAGGTTAAATAGCCTAGTTATTTATTTCATGACGTGTCACATAAGAACATACGACAATTATTAACATTCAGATTTTTTGGGGCGTTACACTAGGTCCCTCCACTTTCATTTAGTTTATTTTCTTTGGCTTTTTAACTCATTCCTGTGTTACTACAAGACTTCTAGCTAACTGGGTTATTTATCCCGGTTAATTGATTCTTGTTTATTATACACTTTTAAAAATTCTAGTATAAAGTTTTGAAATTTCGGGATGTTACAAGTCCACCCCCCTTAAAAAGGGTTTCGTCCCCGAAACCGTATTACGTACCAAATAGTTTAGGGTAGAGCCGTTGCATCTCTTCTTCGGATTCCCACGTGGTATCCGCACCCTTCCTATGCTCCCACTTAACCTTCACTTGGTTAATTACTTTGTTCCTCAGACTCTTCTCCTTTCGATCTTTGATTGCAATTGGCCTCACTGCATAATTGAGGCTGTTATCCACTTCAATGTCATCATAGCTGATACGAGCAGTTTCTTCCGCTAAGCATTTTCTGAGATGTGACACATGGAAGGTGTTATGAATTCCACTCAACTCCTCGGGTAGTTCAAGGCGATATGCTACCTTACCAACCCGTTCAGTGATCCTGAATGGCCCAATGAACCTCGGACTCAACTTTCCTCTCTTTCTGAATCGTATAATTCCCTTCCATGGCGATACTTTTAGCATTACTTTATCGCCAACTTGAAATTCAATAGGTCTATTTCGCTTATCCGCATACGACTTTTGTCGATCCTGAGCTGCTTTTAGGTGAGCTCGAACCACATCAATTTTCTCATTCGTAGTTCGGATTATGTCAGTATGTGCTAATCCTCGTGGTCCCACTTCTCCCCAACACACCGGGGTTCGACATTTTCTACCATATAACATTTCCTACGGGGCCATTTTAATGCTCGACTGATAGCTATTGTTATATGAAAATTCGACCAAGGGTAGATGGACATCCCAACTGCCCCCAAAGTCGATGATGCAAGCCCGCAACATATCTTCCAATGTTTGTATCGTTCTCTCACTTTGCCCATCCGTTTGCGGATGATAGGCAGTTCTAATGAACAATTTAGTCCCCATTTGCTCTTGGAATTCGCGCCAGAATTTAGAGGTGAACCGAGTATCTCTGTCTGACACAATGGATATCGGCACTCCGTGACGTGCTATGATTTCATTGGTGTACACTTCCGACATCTTCTCGGATGTATAAGTTTCTCGAATTGGAATGAAGTGGGCACTTTTTGTCAATAGATCTACGACTACCCATATAGCATCAAATCCGCGATTGGTTTTGGGCAATTTGGTTAACAAATCCATCGTGATTTGTTCCCATTTCCAAACTGGGATATCAAGCGGTTTCAACCTACCATATGGCTTTTGGTGCTCCGCTTTGACTTGTAAACAAGTCAGACACTTCTCCACATACTTCACAATATCTCTTTTCATTCCGGGCCACCAATAGTTTTGTTTTACATCATTATACATTTTGGTCGCCCCGGATGAATTGAATAATGAGATTTATGGGCCTCGTCAAGAAGACGCGCCTTGGCCCCACACATATTTGGAACCCAAATTCTCCCATATCGAGTTTTCAATCCTTGATTACCATCCTCCAGGTCTTTTAGTTGCCCAACTATCCTTTCCTTCTTCACATTTTCTTCCTTGATTGCTTCAATTTGAGATTTTCGGATTTGTTCAAGCAAACCCGATGTCACAATTAATTGCATCGATCGTACTCGAATAGGCATATAATCCGTCTTTCTGCTCAATGCGTCTGCCACAACATTAGCCTTCCCGGGGTGGTAATGTATTTCACAATCAAAGTCTTTGATAGTTTCTAACCACCGCCTCTGCCTCATATTTAATTCCTTCTGATCGAAGAAATACTTTAAGCTTTTGTGGTCGGTAAAGATAGTGCATTTCACTCCGTACAAGTAATGCCTCCATATCTTCAAGGCAAACACCACTGCTGCCAACTCGAGGTCATGGGTAGGATATCTCTTCTCATGAGTCTTTAGCTGTCTCGAGGCATAGGCTATAACCTTGCCCCGCTGCATGAAAACGCAGCCAAGTCCCGAATGCGATGCATCTGAGTATACTACCATATCCTTTGTTCCGTCCGGTAATGTCAACACCGGCGCATGGGTCAATTTTTCCTTGAGCGTTTGGAACGCCCTTTCTTGATCCTTGGCCCAAATAAACTTTTCATCCTTACGGGTTAGTTTGGTCAACGGCGTAGCAATTTTGGAGAAATCTTGTATGAATCTCCGATAATAACCCGCAAGCCCCAAGAAGCTTCTAACTTCCGAAGGATTCTTCGGTGGAGTCCATCTTGACACCGCTTCTATTTTTGAAGGATCTACTAGCACTCCGTTTGCACTAATGATATGCCCAAGAAATTGCACCTCTCGTAACAAGAAGGCACATTTTGAAAATTTCGCATACAATTTCTCTTTCCTGAGCGTCTCCAACACTTCACGCAAATGACTTGCGTGTTCTGCTTCATTCCTGGAGTATATCAAGATATCATCGATAAACACTATCACTGACTTGTCTAGCATGGGTTTGCAAACCCGGTTCATGAGATCCATGAAAGCCGCGGGTGCATTACTTAACCCAAAGGACATCACGAGAAACTCGTAATGTCCGTACCGTGTACGATAAGCCGTTTTCGGTACATCCTCCTCTTTGACTTTCAACTGATGATACCCCGATCTGAGGTCGATTTTTGAGAACCAACTTGCACCTTGTAATTGGTCAAATAGATCATCAATTCTTGGAAGCGGATATCGATTCTTTACCGTGAGTTTATTTAACTCCCGGTAATCAATGCACATACGCATGCTCCCGTCCTTCTTTCTCATGAATAATACCGATGCGCCCCATGGTGACACGCTTGGCCGAATAAAACCCTTGTCAAGCAATTCTTGGATTTGTGACATCAATTAATGCAATTCTGATGGCGCGAGTCGATACGGCGCCTTGGCCACAGGTTTTGCGCCCGGAACCAATTCGATCCCGAACTCTACCTCCCGTACTGGCGGTATTCCCGGTAAATCTTCCGAAAATACATCAGCGTATTCACGTACCACTGGTACGTCTTCCATCTTTGGCGTCTCTTTATTAGGTTCGTTTGCGCATATCATGAATGCTTTACATCCGCGCCTCATAAGTTTGTGGGCTTTTAGTATTGAGCACATAACGGGACTGCCCCCTTTTTCGCCATAAATGGTGACTTGCTTTTCACTCGGAGATGTCAACTGTATCTCCTTGCGGAAACATATAACCTTTGCATGATGTCGGGATAACCAATCCATCCCTACCACTACTTGAAATTCTCCCATTGACATAGGGATCAAGTCTATCAAATATTCTTCATCATCAACGCTTATTTTGCAATCTCGACATACGTCACATACAAGAAAACTTTTGTTATCACCTATTTCTACCTCTAATGGCATGGGCAATTTTGTTAGTACAAAAGAAGGATGTCGAATAAATCCATATGAAACAAAAGATTTATTCGCACCCGTATCAAATAACACATGTGCAGGAATTGAATTTATGGCAAATATACCTGAGACCACATCGGGCTCTGTTTTTGCCTCCATTGCTGTCAACTGGAAGGATCTCGCCTTTGCTCTTGGTGTCTTAGTAGGTGTATTCTTGTCATCTTTCTTTCCAACCAACTCCGGGCACTCAGATTTCTTGTGACCCGGTTGGTAACATTTGTAACACACCGACACCTTTCCTGGGCACAATGCAGTCGTGTGTCCCGTCTTCCCACATATAGGACATGGTTTGTCCTTGAACCGGCACTCACTTTTGTGCCCTTTCCATCATATCTTGCAGTTTGATGACCCGCCTTTACTTTCTTGTTTCTTTGAGGATTCTGTTGTGCGCGCCTTTTTCGTTGGGCTTGGATTGACCATCGGAGCCCTTATTTCACCTCTTTCTATGCT